>VDFB02322218.1:21464-54445 GCA_007258455.2 Sequoia sempervirens | reverse complement strand
TTACTCAGATGGTCTTCAAGCATGCCTGGTTAGTAGAAATCGATGCGGCGTTGGATAATGTTGATGAAAATAAACTGATACCCATGCCTCAAAATTACTACATGATTCAAATGCATGGCAGGGAGATCATGAAGTTTCCTTTGATTAGAACCATAGAGCCTGAAATTTATGAAAAGCTCTGGGACGTTCGTGAGTGCATCATCTTTTTCCTGATTCATGCTGCAAAGTTGGTCACCAATTTCCCTTGCGGCTGGGTCCTGTGCTATGTGGAGGATGAAGAGTTGGTGAATGAGGTTGTGGTTAGTGATGAGGAAGACTAGGAACTAGGGTTGGGGGAAGAATGGCACAAAAATGATGAGCGAGATCCATAACAGAAGGCCAAAAGCCCAACTCATGTCAATTGTGGTCCAGATTGTCCAGTGATTGTAGAGTTCAAAGCCTGGCAGAAACGCTTCGTCTCAAACGAGGATAGTGATGAGTAAGGCCGGTGATCTGTTGTCTAAAGGTTTTTTTGCATAAACTGTGTTGTTAACTTTTCTATCTATGTAATGGGTTTCTATAGTCAGCCCGTTCAGTATGGTTAGAAGGGTTCATAAGGTTTTTTGATGTCAGTTTCGTCGATCTGCAGTCTGGTCTAGGATAATATTGGAAACTTTTCCAGGCTTTTGTCTTTGGCCTTGGATTTTTTGAGCTGAAAGTATTTAAAGGGGATTTCAATAGGGAGAAGTCTAGCATGCAGAGTATATACTCAATGAATTACTAATTGTAATATCATTTCTGAAAGTAATACAGGGTGTTGCCCCATACAACAACAATTTAACTATAAAAATAAAATAAAATAAATTCTACTAAATATTTTATATTTTTGTTAAGATAGATTTTTATTAGTCAAATTTTTAAATCATTGAAGTTAATATTCTATATCAATTCACCCATCTCACACCTTAAAAGACTAATCTAGTATAAATAATAATAGTTAACTCATTTATTTATTATGAGAGATAGTAAAATTTTAAGAAGCACAAATTGTAATTGTTCTCTGCAACCTTTGTAGACCTTTCATTGCTTCACCATCATTATCTTCATACATTCCAACTCTATTTATTGTTCCAACTTTTAGTATTTATGCTTTCTAAATTTATTAATTTATTTTGGTAATTTTTAAAAATAATGCAATCTCATCTCATTTTAATTGTATAGGTTGAATATTTTATGAAGTAATCATGGAAGTATAGCTCATTTCAAGATGGAAGACATGCAATTTTATCAAAATATTTAAACAAGATTAATATTTAGATGTAAATCAAGGGATTTAATGAGTAATTTGCATACCCATCTTCCCTAATAATTTACATAGTAAGGTTTCATTTAATTATACTTAGTAAAAAATTATCTAATTTTCTATTTATATAAGAAGATCATATTGTATAACTAACCAAATATAATCTAACTATTATACATCTATGTATATATGTACCCTGGAATGTGAATTAAGAGAAGAAAAAAGATTTTGGAATAAGAAAATACTATATTTTAATATTTTATAGGCTATATTGAGCTCATAATTTTATCTAAGTAATCCAACTATGTAGAACTCTACCTTGATTTTAATAAATTTACAATAAATCTAATTTGGGATATTGTTATGTTCCTAAATATGCTAATAAAGGAATATTTTGGTTCCCTAGATATGGATAAATAGATGGTGGGTTGAGATAAAATTGAAGGAACTAACTTTTTTAGGCAACATGTAGTGTATTATTTTTGGTATATGTGTGGATTGTATGAGAAAGAACTCTTTGCAACTATACTTTTCTTTGCTAAAGTGTCTACACTTTGATGATATTTTTAAAACATATTAAACCATTAATGAGCTCATACATTTTACAACAACTTTGATCAAGTAAACTTTAATATATTATATAATATATTTTTCGATAACCTTTTCTTGTATATGTTGGTGTTTTTGATTAGAAAAGTAGGGTAAGGGCCCTGATCCCAAAAAAAATAGAAAAGCAAACACAAGGCCAATATGCCCACCAACTCAAGCAAAAGCAAAGGCCTACAAGCCTACCAAAAAATGACACCAAACATTAAGGAAAACAGTCTTATAGTGTTAAACTAAAATGCCACGCAGGCCTCAAAGATACAGGCACACATGCCCCAGATAACCCAAGAAACAATAAAAAGAAAGCCACCCAATCGAGAACTAATCCTTAGGACTATTAATCAGAATCCATTCTTTCTTGAGCAACTCCAAATTGATCTTTTAGGTGTCCTCAACATTACCAACAGTATCCTCCTTTAGGGTGTCATCATCATCTTGGTTGTTCTCCTTCTTACATTTCATTTTATCGACTTTAGATTGCCTAGTAACAGTTCCAAATATAACATGGTTCATGATCCCATGAGTGATAGGCATAATGCAACTCATTGCGCTATCAAGCTCTACCATCTTTTCTTTTAGTGTATCACTTTCATTGTTTGATTCCATTCGGCTAACCTTCCCCTACAAATTGTCAATCTGATTCAAGTAGAACATTGGAGAGTACCACTTCCCAGATCCCCCTCATCCTCCAAAATCACCATAGCCTTATGGTGAGTAACATTATCTTCCTCTTGTATATGTTGATGTTATTTATGTACATATTTTCTTTATTTTAAGTTCAATATTTAGATGTGATATGTTGATGATGAATCATCTTCCAACATATATGAACACTAGTTTCAAATTTTCCCACATAACATACATGGAAAAACTATTGAGGCATAGAAGATACATGGTCCATGTGCGCACATGTGGATGCATGATTATGTAAGTATTGGATTGCAACTAAATCCGCTTTAGTGTTAAAAAATTAAAAAAAATAGTACTTTTTGGTTTTGTTTGAAATGATTTGTCACTACAAATATAATGGTATATTTATTATTTTAAATTAAAGTGGAAGACTACTATTTTGAGACAAATTCAAGATGTAGAATATATTTCTAATGATTATCATTCAATTTTGATTAAATACTTATCGAGTTCAATATAGTATCTAGGATATTTCTAGTAACTTTGCATTCTTTTCTATGCTTTTAATTGACATATTTTCCCCTATTGATATATAGAAAAGAATATTAAGTTCCAAAATTGTGTGATATGAGGTTGTTGATTAGTAGATGAATCTAAATATTTACTAGATTATATAAATGTTTTTGATTCATTGTCTATAAAGTATACATTCTAATGAAAATGAAAAATATTTGTTTTTAATATATTTTTTTAAGGATGAGAAAGAGCATGGAGAGAACATGCATCATGTATAGAGTTTTATATAAAGGAGAAATCGAGAACTACAAGGACGAGTTAAATTTTGAAGAATCATTGAAAGAGAATATATTCTATGAGCATAAACTTTACAAAGATATTTTTTCGTGGGGCATACATTTTGAGAAAATATCATTTGAAGATATTTTTTTAAAGAACTTTTCAAGGACAAATTTTCACATGAACATAATTTTTTATTTGACAATTCTTTCTATTAATTGATATGTTGTTGTATATGGTGGTATTTCAACTTTTCATTTTTTTTTCAATTTTTTGTCCTTGTTCTTGTGTGTTCTATTGTGTAGTTATTGATTATGCAACTATTGGAGTAGACAATAATATGCGATGTGAATAAATTATTATTGAATCGTATGCATTAGGAAAGATGGGGGGTGCTGTCATAATAGTGGTTTACAATTCCTAAGAGGAACGGATTTTAGCTGAAATCACATATTTTTAGAAAATATAATAATTTAAGCCTTAAAAAGTTCCATTTTAAGGATTCCAATTGAAGAGGGTTTGATCAAATGACCTTAGATCAAAACCTCGGGATAGAACTCGCTAGTTTTCAAAACCATACTAAGTAAAATGCCTTTCTTGGTACCCTTATCATCAAAATGCCGATTAAAAATCACTTTTTGATTTAGCTTTTAGATCAATGAATTCATTTAAAAAATTTATTTTCAAAATGATTATGGTATTCTCAACACGCCATCCAATGAATATAATTTTAATATGTTTTGCCTTTGTTATAAGTATTTGTTTCCTTTTTGCAAGTGCTTTATTAAACATAGGTTTTCATCTAAAATGAATATCTTTGTTCTCAACATGTGGAAAACAAGCATTATCGCACCGAAAATATGAGTGCACTAGATATTGTTTTTACTTGAAACAACAAAAATAAATTCAAATTACATACAAAAAAGTTACGTATTATATACCGCGCCATGTCCTAATTGTAATTGCTTGACTAAACTGATATGAAAAATATTCAATAAAATACTATCTAACCAAGTGGAAGCACTAGATATCAAAGTTACAAATCTAAATTTGTAAGAATTAGAATTTTATCCTTCATGGAAAAAAAGTTATGCATTATACGGTGTGCGCCACTTTTTAAAAATGTTGTTTTCTGAAAAAAATCAATTTTCGTGGAAGATGGAAAAAGAAGTGCAATTTGATTCCAAAAATTTTGAAAAAAATATTTTTAGAATCTACAGACAAAATTTGATGAGACTCTAGTTTGCACCATCTTCAAATTCCTCACAGTTTAGCCACTATAGGTGGCCGAATGTGAAGATTTAGTTAAAAATAATAATTTTAGTGTCCAGTTTGGCCAAAAATTGCAGGGTAGAGCCATGAAAACTATTGAATTTTAAGACCCTTTAATATATATGATCTAATTAGGTTTATTTTTTTTTTAATTTTTCCTAACGACTTGGATCAACTTGATCTGAACACCATTCACATTCACATGATGATCAATAAGGCGAACCCCTATAACCTCCAGGCCTTTACGAGGGTCCCCAACTTAATTGGATTTAAACTCGGGTGGGTGGATTACTACATACTTAGAGTAGGCAACCACACTACTTGAGCTAAACCTCATGGACTATTTTTTGTAATTATTATCTATGAAAACAATGCACTAATTTAAAGATATATGAGAATTAAAACCTCTATTTAGAATTGAGTTTCTAAATATCCACAACAAGGTTATACCATGATTGGTGTCAAGTATAACTCCATTATTTTGTCTATAAAATGTTAGGTTTTAGATGCACAGTTTCACCATTTTGCCCATGGAATAACATGTTTGGCTTTAGTATATTGCACATAAGAGAATATGTTTTGTTATAGTTGTTTGCATATATAATGACGTCGTTATTTTTAACAATATATAAAAAGAACAATAAGATTTGGTTTAATTATAAATAAGATCAACAATAATTTTAGAAATATATACATGAAATAATAAGTACTACTTGAACAATTCGTACATTAAAAACCCATATCATACGTCATCATGATCTAAGCAACTCCCCTTATTGTTCAAGTTACAACTGTTTCAGACTACTTGTTTGCATGTGTCTTCCTATGGTTCAGTGCAATGTTTTTAATATAAATCCCTTTAGGAGAACCTAGCGGTTCCACTACTTACTGTTAATCTAATGTATTTATTTGATGGATTGCCAAATTTTTAGTATTTTCTGTTCTTGCATTGTCAAACATTTGTCGTGCGTCGTCTTTGTTTCCACAGTTTGCATACATGTTATGTTGAGGCATCTCGAAATAAAATATCATATTAAAAAACCCCATTTCAATATGTTTCAATGATGCCCATATTCTGTTCTAACACTGCAATTTTGTCAGGTAGGAAGTACTTAGCAAAGGTGGCGGAACTTAGCTTTACACCTGCTAACTGCATTAACATTGGACGCTTTTAAATAGTTATTAACAAATCTATTTCCTGCATATTCTGCTATCATGGCGGCTGCTACAGTAGTATTTAAGCATGTATGGGCACATGATTGCCTTGAGAGAATACTCATGTCTTCTGTACTCTGCAATAATCATATTCCATGCGAAACTGTCCTGTTCTTCCATATCTGGCGTGGAGGAAGTAAGTTAGGATTTTCCATGTGAGTATGGAAATCCTGCAAAGCTTACATAAAACTTAGTATAACATCTCTATCCCAAGTCATCAATATATAGATCTAAAAAACCACCAATAGTTTCTCAAAATCATGGGCTCAAACTATGAGCTACAACTAAGTTCAAGTAGTTCACATTCAACCCATGTGCTAGACTCTAAAAGTAACTTGTCAACAATTAGAAGACTTGCAACTCTTAATTTGTTTGGTTAACCCTCAAGACCAAGTGGGGTCAAAGTAACTCCCAAGCACTCTGTGTAGGTACAATAATATCTCCTTCACATGCTAGTAATAACTAGTCAAAGATGCTAGTCACAGCTCATCTTGTAATCCCCTATTCATTGAATTTTACCAATTGTCATAAGACCAATGACACATGGTAGAGAGTGCTGACAACAGAATCTCAAGATTCCTTTCAAGTGGGACACCCTTTTCCATGTGGCACATTATTTTATAACAAATTACAAGTATTAAATAATTAATTTAAATATAGGACATGCAAATGCACAACCCTTAGTCCTAAAACTATCAAAAAATACAAAACCTAATTTATAGTAACAAGACATGTACAAAAGGAAGGCATTGATTAGATTTTTTTTTGTTACAACAATAAAATGTAAAAATTATCAAGCTTGTTTTTCTAGCTTGCCAATTAGTTTAGTTATTGCATTCATCAAATAGATGTAAAAAATGTACTTATAAATGAATGATATCTTCAAAAGGAAATTGACATGAATCAATTTGAAGGAATCACAAATCAAAGACAAAGAAAAACAAGAATGTAGATTAGTCAAGTCCTTGTATGGTTTGAAGCAAGTACCATTTGCATGGTAGATCAAGATTGATGAATATCTATGCACACATGGGTTTTTTACATACTTTTATATTATAACTTGTACATTCCAAAAAAACATGAAAAAATTGTAATCCTAATTGTACATGTTGGTGAGCATGTCATCATAGGGAGTAGTGAGAAGTTGATTTCTTGAGCGAAGAAAGATTCAAGTAAATCATTTGAGAAATGATCAATCTTGGCTTGTTCTACTATTACCTTGGATTTGAGGTATGACAAACACAAGGTTGTGTTTTACCTCTCAAACAAAATATTCGAAATAATTATTTTGAAAATTCAATACAATTAAATGAAATGCAATGACATATCCCATGAAAGAAGGCTTGAAGCTTTCTAGACTTGATGAATTTGAAAAGGTAAGTAACACATCATACATGAAATTGGTAGGAATTTTCATATATCTTACCAACACTAGACCATATCTAGGTTTTTTATATGAAGTAAATCTCAAGGTTCATGGTGCAAACTAGAATTTTACATTAAAGAAACTAAGTGGGTGTTAGGATATGTGTGTGGAACTCTAATTAATCGTATCAAGTGGTGCAAAGTGATCATTTATTTTTGATAGGATGCACATTTATATATTGGGTAGAATCTATTGATAATCACAAGTCACCATTTGGATATATATTCTAGATGGGCTTAGGAGCTATCTCTTGGGTTAGGAAAAAAATCATGATTATCATTGTTTCATCTACATAAATAGAGTACACAAAAACACAAAGAGTTATATGTGAAGTAGTATGCCTTCATAAAATCTTGACCTGTAAGAACATACCATCAAATCAACAAATGAATTTATTTTATGATAATCAAAATATGTTGAAGATGGTAAATAATTGAACTAAATGATAAAAATATGATATCCCCATCGAAGTCTTGGATTTGTACTTTGTCTCAAACTCTACATTCCGTGAAGAGAATCAAAAGTGATTGCCAAAATCTTGTGGAAGTTTCGATTTTGAAAAAATTGGATAAAATTTTGAAATCCGTACTTGTTTCGATCAGTCCAAAAACTGACATATATATAATGAATATCCAAATAATTATAGAAAAGCATTTATCTGCACTACACAAACAGATGAACACATATAATACAATTTCAAATTGTATTGAGTTGGATGGTAACCATGGTATGTTTAAAATCTCCAGATTTATTAGAAATAAAAATAGAAATATATTTTTTTAATTAGAATTATATTTTCTTAGTACTGGAGACGATTAATTTATCATGGATCATTTTTTTTGTCTTAATCTCATTATTTTCTATTACAATTTCAGATCGTTAAGTTAAAAAAAATGGTGGAATGAATCACATCCTTGAAAAGTGAAGTTTTGAACTTAATAAACCAAAAAAATTCAGAACTAAAACATTCAAATATGGTCAAGTTATAAATAGTAAGAGCGAAGAATTTTAGAAGTTACAAAAAGAAATCAAATGATCCCAACCATACAGAAAATCCTGGTGATTTCATTATGTACAAAATTTTCAATCATATAACAATGATGAGTCTGATCATCAAAAACTTTCAGATCATTAAAAACTTTCATTTCATTTCTCAGATTGTACTGAGAAACGGGTGGGTAAGAAGCTGCGAGGCCGTCCATCTCTTGTTTGGGTTCTTTTGAAGGCAGCAGGCAATAAAACTCTGGAATTCTGCAGATGAACTTGGCGGTGCAGAGGGCGGATCCCCGAAACAAATGGCACACATGAGCGTAGCCCAATCTGGGTGCTCTCCAGGGGCTACAAATGGGAAATGCCCCACGAAGCATTCCAACAATGTCAATCCCAAACTCCACATATCTGCTGCGTAGCCATTATAGCTTCCCCCATAGCTCTCTGGGTCGAATCTCTCAGGGCTCATGTAAGCACAAGTACCCACATAGGAACTGCACCGCACATCTATACTCTCTGACACACTTCGACTCACTCCAAAGTCTGCAATTTTAACTGCCTGTGAACTTCTGTGAATCAACAGATTGGACGGCTTCAGATCTCTGTGCACAATTCTCCTACCGTGAAGATATTTCAATCCCTCCAACACTTGTCTGGCAACCTTAGCAATGAAGGACTCTGTCATCCTCCTCTTGCGCTTTAACAAATTGGCCAGAGAGCCTCCATCCATGTATTCCAGCACGAAATTTATGTTCCCCCCCTCCTCAAAAACACCCTCACATTTCACAATGGTGGGGGAATTGATCTCCTTAACTATTTCCATCTCCCTCATAATCTGTCTTGTGGCAGAGGGATCACAGTCGAGGCGGACCACTTTGAGAGCGTAATAAGAGCAGGATCTCCTGTGGAGGACTTTATACACACTGCCTTGGCTGCCATGCCCCAAGATTCCAACTTTTTCCAAATCACACAGCCCTTTTATGCTCTGTTTCAGATTTGTCTGCGGAGGCAGAGGCAGAGGCATTGCTATGTTATCTCTCATATGAATTGGAATTGGAAGCTTCAACTCCAACCGTTTCTTTGTAGCCATGTTCGTTGTTAATGCTATTCCGTCCGCCTTGCTGCTTTTTATATATTGAATGTCCGTAACAGGATAAAGGCACATCAGGGAAAAAATAAAAAATAAAGAACAAAGAAAAACCCATATAGAAAGATAAACTGCTCCAGAACAGATCTCCTATTGCCTACGTGTAAAAGTTCAATCGATCCTTTTTACTGAAACGGAATTCGTATATTTCAAATCTTACGACATCCATATCCTTTTTACTGAAACGGAGTTCGTATGTATCAAATCTTACGACATCGAGTACGAAATGTTTGAAGTGTTCAGAGAAACAAAATCTGTGTAGAACAAAATTAAGATTTGGTAACGTGAGAAGATTTTGATATGATCTAGACAAGGTTCCCCGTCGCGTCATCTATTGATCTTCAATCCTGAGAGATTGAGGTTACGCATCAAGTGACCTCAGGTTTCCCCACAAAATCTCGAATAGTAAAATTACCATCCGAGAGATTGGATTTTGCATATAAAATTGTCCCCCAACAAAATTAATTTTGAAAATTTCAGGGAACCGTAATTATGGCGAAATTACAGATATAATTTTTCTAATGCACAAAATATACTTTTGTAACTATTGAGATTAAGGATACGATATTAAGTTTCTAATTGAAGTTTTGGATTATCCACTCTGATCCAAAAGATTAAATACAAAAAAAATTATACTCCTTATCTTCAAAAACATTACAATTAATTATGATGATGTTAGCGAGAAAAAAAAAAAAAAAACTAATAAATAAACATAGTCATTATTTGGTTATATTAACTACTAATAATATTGAAAAGGAAATTAAAATCCTTACATAATTATTTGAAGATTAATTGGTTCTTATTATAAACTATAGAAATTATTAGGAGTAAAGTGTTGAAATAAATGAGAAAACTAAATAAATACACTAAAGATATTTCACTAGAAATTCAATGTAAATATGTTTATGATAGATAGTTCTAAGTAATTTGTGCTACGCATGAAAATTATGATAGGTCAAATGAATGCTTTTGAACCTCAAAATTCACTATCTGTTATTGTAGACCACTTCCATGACTACATAACCAATATGTATGAATTGTAGATCTAACCCAAATTCGTGAATATAAGCTTCTAGACATGGACATGATTTATGCTAAAATTTGACGCTTTCTTTTTGGTTCGTCTAGATGCTTGTCACTTATTCTATCTAACTTGTGGTGTTTATAACACTTTAAAGGAGTTTCTTAGTAGGGTGTGGTATCCCTTGGTAAAACCCCCTAGGATATTGATTTATAGGTAGTCATGTAGAGAAACACCTAAATGCTGATGCAAGTAGGTAATATGGTTATAAGTGCTTTTTGAATGATCAAATGATACTGCTATGAGATTTTTAGATAATTTCTAAGATATTTTAGATGAAATAGGGTTAGTCCTTAAATGCAAATCTAAATTTGAAATAATTAATATTCCACGTTTTGAGTCAAGACACAACAAGTGGGTTTGTGATCCTAGTTTGTGCTAGTTGGTTGAGAAGTGATGGATTGAAGGGAAGCCCGCCTTTGGTACTACTATGTTTTCTTTCTTCAAGAGGCTTCAATTTGTTAAATATAGGCTTAAAAAATGGAACAAGTCCTCTTTTGTGAATCTTTTTCTTGAGAAGAAGCAGGTTGAGGCTCAATTGGATAACATCACTTTCATAATTAAGGAGGAGGGTTGTTTGTATATTTTCTTTAGGAAGAGACTCGACTCTCTAGGGAACTTGCTGAATGGGAGCTCCAGGAAGAGATTTTTTGGAAACAAAAATCTCATATTGACTGGCAGGAAGTAGATAAAAATAATGTTTTTTTTCATAATCCTGCCAAAGAGCGAAGATATGGGAATGTTATTTCCTCTCTCATTTTATCCCAAGGGGAACAATTATCTTCTTCCCAAGACATTTCAAAGGAGGTGGTTCGCCTCTACTCTTCCCTTTTCACAAGGAAAACCTACAAGTCTTGGATGAGGAGAATATTGTCTTGGATTGCATTCCTTCAATGGTATCCATAGAAATGAATGATTTCCTTTTAAAGCTTATTTCTTTGGAGGAGCTTGAAAGAATTGCTTTTTAGATGAAGAAAGGTAAGGCTCTTGGACCTAATGGTTTTTCGATTGAGTTCTTTCAAATTTTGTTTGATACACTCAAATTTGATTTTCTAGAGGTGGTTCATGAGTCTCAAACTAATGCAAAGATGCATGCATCAGGAAATTAACTCCACCTTTCTTGCTCTAATTCCTAAAAAATATGGTGCCAATTCCTTAGATTTTTTTGGCCTATTTCCTTGTGTAACGTGTCCTTTAAGATTATATCTAAGCTGATACCTACTTAGATAGGTTGCAAACTTGCTTGGCACCTTTGATCTCTTTAGAATAGGGGGTTTTGTCAAAGGTTGTTAGATTATGGATGGGATCGTGATTGTGTCAGAAGTTGTGTGCTCCATGTCCTCTTCTGAGGAGAAGGCCATGTTCATGAAGTTGGATATGTCTAAATCCTATGTCAGGGTTTGATGGTCTTTTCTCTAGCATATGCTTGTGGCTTTTGGATTCCATCTAGATTGGATCTCCTGGGTTATGAGTTGTGTGACCTCTACCTCCTTCTAGGTTCTGGTTAATGGTTCTCCCACTCCTACCTTCTATTCCTCATGGGGACTTAGGTAGTGATACCCTCTTTCTTTGTACCTCTTTATTTTATTGGCTAAGGGTCTCGGTAGACTGTTGAAGCGGTTTAAGGACATTGGTCTTGTAAAAGGTTGGATTTGGGGTTGTAGTTTAGAATCGTAGAATCACCTCCAATTTGTTGATAACACTACTTTGATGGGCCTGTAAAGAATTGATGAGGAAAATAATTTCAAGAAAGATCTTGATACTTATATGGTTGTGTCTGGTTAAAAGATTAATGAGGGCAAGTCTAGCATCATTTTCTTTAGCATGCTCCTAGGTTGATTTAGCTCAGAGTTGCTCAAATTATTTATTTTCATATTGGGAGCCTCCCTATGGAGTATTTGGATACCCCCTTTGTGATGAAACTCTAAATAAGAGGCACTAGTAGAAGATTCTTGACAAATTTTGTTTAAAAGTTAATCACTAGAAATTTCGGTGGTTATGTTTTTCTAGTAGGTTGACTATTTTAACTTATGCCTTACATGCTCTCCCTTCAAGTACAAGTTCATGGTGTTATTTTCCCCTAAAGGTTTCCTTAAGGAGTATGACTCCCTTGCAATAAAATTCTTATGGGCTAGAAATCTTGAGCATCAAAAGTGGAGCTTGGTAAGTTGGGAACATGTTTATAAGCCTAAGGAGTATGGTGGCTTGGGTCTTAGGTAGTCCTTGCATAACAGTCTTGATCTTGTCTCAAAATTATATTGGAGGTTGTGTACTCTTTTTGACTAGCCTTGGGATCACATTTTGAACCACAAATATTTAGGTGGTGTGGATAAGGAGGATATCCCACGTATGGAATTAACAAGTAAAGGGTTCATGATCTAGCATACTATAAAAAGGGGTGCCACCCTCATTAAAGATGGCCTTTTTTGGATTATTCATAAGGGTGATTAGACTCTCTTCTGGTCTAACTCTTGGGATGGACACCCACCAATCCTCTTGTCTCACCCTCATCTTCGAGCCTTAAGTGTTATTTTTGAGGAAGTTGGATGGTCCAGTGTGGATAGATTTAAATGATCTTTTTCCTTGGGGATCTCTTTAGTGTATTAGTGGCAACATTTTGCTAATTGGCCTAGAGGAGGTTCTCAGGAGGAGAGGAGCTCATTGGCTTCTATTCTTGCTAGGTGCCCTTCCTATTCTTTTGAGGATAGGGATGTGTTGGCCTAAGGTAATGATACTAAAGGTAAGTACTTAGTGGCTCAGGGCTATGCTTCTTTGTAGGGTCAACTTAGGGACTTGAGAGAGAGTCATTAGTGGAAATGAATTTGGAACAAAAATGGATGGCCCATGTGTAATTTGTTCATGTGGTTGTTAAGTTTGAATAAATGCCTCACTTGGGAGAATACTAGGAAAAGAGGGTTTAGAGGCCCTTCATTATGTTTCCTTTATGGATGCAATGAATAAAATTTTCAATAATCTCTTCTTCTAGTGTTCCTTTTCGGTAGAAATTTGGAGGCTTTGGTGGAAGTTATGGAGGAGACCATTTTGGCAAGCTTCTTCTCTACATGATCTTTGGGAGCATGTGGGCCTTCCTCTAACTTTTGCCTCCTTCTTGGTGGTAGCATGGGAGCTAGGCCCCTCTTATTATTTGGAAAATTTGGTTGGAGAGAAACATACAAATTTTTTAGGAGTGGTGGCAGGTTTCCCTCCAGATTTGGTACAAGGTAAAGAAAATTCTTAAGGAGACTATTGAGGCTAAGTTTTATTTAACTTGGGGTATTTATCCTCAATTGATTCTGTCACTTCTACCCTTTTGGAGCTTTCTTCGTCCACTATATATCATGTTTGTCCAGGTTTTAGGTAGAGGCTATCCAGGAAGGTGAATCATGTGGGACAGTGGAGTCCACCCCTTGAGGGATTCTAAAAAATTAAAATGGATGGTTCTACTCGTGGTAATATAGGGGCTATTGGAATTGGTGGAGTGGGGCACAATAGAAGGGGTCATGTTCATTTTTTTTCTCCATTTATATGGGGTTGCACTCTAATAACCAAATGGAGGCTAGGGCTATTCTTAAGGCTTTGGAGAAAGCCTGTGAGTTGGGTTGGACGAAGGTGATATGTGAAATGGATTATATGATTTTTATTTCTCTAGTAAATAATGAGGATTTCTAGAACTCCTCTTAGATATCGGGTGCGATTACCAAAAAAATCCTTCATTTGGCCTTAAATTTTATTTCTATTTCCTTTGTGCATATTCCTAGGGAATGGAACAAAGTGGCTGACTATTTGGCCAAATGGGCATATGATGAGTTGGAGGTGTGGAATATGTGGCATTAGAGTCAGTTAGATCAAGAAAAATTTAGTGAAAGGTACAAATTCTTCATGAGGATAAAAAAAGATTAGTGGGGTAGGGTTGTTTTGTTTGTATGCTCTTTGGTGCTGGATGGATGGCTGGCATGTTTGTTTTTTGGATTCCTTTGAGGTTTTCTCTTTAGGCTCTAATTTTGATATTGGTTTGAAGGATTTGGGATTTTAGCTCTCCTACTATAATTGTTTGCTTTCCTTTGAATAAAATTTTCACCCCTTTTATTTTTATTTTTTAAAATTGACACAACGAATATTTGTGAAGGTTAGGTTAACTCCAAATTTGTAGGCTATGAGATGAGATGAAGCCATGAAGATGAAGGCCCTGAACAGTCTCCATATGGGCCGATTGGCTATTCTAGAGGGCCTATCTAGAATCTATATGGTCTATGGCTTGGCCTCTTGCCTCCCCGTTGATAGTTGATAGTTGGCCTATCACCATATAGTGGGTAGGGGTACCTTGATTATGATCTCTGCCCGAGGCTTGTAGATTGCAAGGGCAAGGTTTGATCGAAATGCAGATGCTGGGAACTAATGTTGTGCCTAAAGAAACAATAGGGTTAGGTCAACTCCAAATTTGTATTTGAAAATTATTATTTTGATTCATTTTTGTAAATCTTGGAATTGACTTAGGTCAATCTTGTAAATTTTTGATGAATCTAGGTGGGAAAGGGAAAAACGAAGAACAAGAATAGTCCTTGGGAATGCATGACTATAGAATTAGATAAGAGTTGAGTTATGTGCTAACTCTTAGAAAAATCACTCCACTAGTACACATATCATTATACAAGGAACAATCATAAAAGAAATAATTTCAAAATGAAAGGGATCATTGTAAGATATTAATTTTCATCATTATAAATATATGAGGATGATTATAATGAATCCATCTTAAAATAGAAATTACACATTTAAGCTTAACCCATTATAGTCCATCCATATATCATGGACCAAAGACATCACTTCAGTTGGACCACACTCCATGACATACACTTACATTATATTCCATGAAGTTCCACATGGAAATATATTATTTAGTCACATCAAGGTCAAATTCATAGAGTAGTAACCTAATTTTCATTGACCAATGATAAGTGGCTAATTCATCCGAATTATATACTTAAATGAACCCTTCTTCCTATCCACATCACTTAGTAAAGGTTGAGTACTATAAAAAGTTGTTGATTTGCAATAATAGTTGTGTGTTGTGATAAATCACGAAATTGTGCATAGTTTGATCTCTCATGTGCTAGATATTAATCATGTAATGAATACAATTTTTTTTTCATCTTCATTTTTAACCAATCAATAGGAGAAACCTTGCTTTAACACATTTGCAACTCCTTTTAATAATAATGCAAACTATTGTTTATACTAATCAATGACGATTGATGCACTTTTAAAGACACATAATCCCTTGATTTGACTAATTTTTACCCTGACTAGTAATGAAGATGCTAAAATAGGAAAATGAAACATCATCCATGTTATAAATCTAAATCCACATCAAAAATCTTATTTATTGAAATGATGTGTACTATTATGAGTCCATAATTCAGGACACTGAGAATGAATTATAGACAATGATATTCACTCACTTTTAATTAAAATAGAATTTGAGAAGACCCAAATTTTGCCATTTTGATTGAATGTCTACATTTTCATATTATGATACATAAAATTATAATATTGCACATCAGACTGTGATGGGTCTCTATGTGATGCATAAGAGCATGACTATGGTGTTACATTACATTTTTGACATATTATGATATTATTATAACACATATCATAAATAATTTTTTAGTGGAAAAACATGAAAAATTAGGGCACCTAAATTGGAATGTTGAATATTGTTAAGATTAAAGTGCCATTTACTTTGTTATATTATGCATATTTTATACATCTCCAACACTCTTGGAAAGTGTCCTTGGATATCCTAGGGTGGGCTTAAAAAAAATATTATAATTAATTCATTTTGAAAATTTTAGACATTTGTAATGATGGTGAAATTGTAGGTATAATTTTTCTAAAACAAAAATATACTTTTATAATTATGAAGATTAAAGATACAATATTAAGTTTCTAGAACAATTGTATATAATTATTTTATTAAAGCTTTGGATTATCCTAATTTGATCCAAAACATCAATACTAAAAAAAAAAAATTTATCTCTAAAAACTTTACAATTAATTATGAAGGTATTAACTTTTAAAATTGAATCATATTTTGTTTTCTATTTTTAACAAAAATAATAAATATTAACCAAAAAAATAAATATATTAGACAATTATTTATAAAAAAAAATCAATACAAAATACATATCTAGATTGGACTAGTAAATAAACATGTAGTCACTTGGTTTTATAATTAACTAATACTAATATTGAAAAGGAAACTAAAATCCTTACATATTTATTTTAATATTAATAAGCTCTTATTATAAATTAAATAAATTATTAGGAGTAAAGTATTGAAATATATATGGGAAATAGATGAATACATTAAAGTAAAGGTATTTTGTAAGAAATTCAATGCAAATATTTTTATGATAGATATTTCTAAGTAATTTTTTGTTGTGCATGAAAATTAGGATAGATCAAATGAATGCTTTTGAACCTTAAAATTCACTGTCTATTATTGTAGACCACTTCCATGACTACATAACCAATATGCATGAATTGTATCTATCTAATACAAATTTCTAAATATAAGCTTCTACACATGGACATGGTCTATGGGTAAGTGCATGGAAATGAAGGACCAAAAGGGGGTCTTAAGTGGCCATTTTCTTCTTCTAAAATAAGGAAAAACTGATCTTAGAAGAGAAATGGAAGATAGTTACACTTAAAATTTGAAGACACATAAAAAAGATTCATAATGCTTTGAATATACTTTCTAAACTACTAATTTATTTTTAAAAAGGTGGAGATTAAGGGGTTCAAATATGGAGAGCACACAAAGTGCTCCTAATTTTGTCAAAAAAAAATAACATAGCGTCTACTGTTCTCCCCTAAAATGTTAACCTTTTTTAGTAATTCAAAAATTGCTTTGGTAAAAAGTTATCCAACATCATGTAGTTTACACCTAATTTTTAAAATGAATATGTGATTTTTTACTAATTTTCAAAGTGAAAAATTCCTGAAAAATAAAAAATTGATTGTGCTCCCCCCAAAATTTTATAGAAACTAATTGAAAATCATTTTTTTGAATGTGTATAGAATAGAATCTAGATTCTAAAAGTGTAATTTGTTTCAAATTTTGATAAACAAATAAAAATAAAACAAAAATGCTATACATAGGTTTACAACAAAAAAAGAAGACACTAGCAAAATAAATTAAAGACCAAAACCTTAACATGATTGAAATGTAGAAAAAAATACATGCTTAGTTAGCTAAGAGATAACTCAACGTTATTGTAACAATTTTTTAACTCAACATTGAAAGACATGTAAACTTGATGGAGAGCACACTTGATATTTTGTCATTTTTTTATAATTTACAAAAATGTCTTTAGATGTTGACATGTAAGTCCAACCCTTTGGGTTGGATGTTGAACACCCAAAATACTGGGGGGGGGGTGAATCAATATTCTATTAAACAATTCAACTATAAACCATCCAAACATTAAAGCATATCTAACTACAATTATAAGCAAAGAAATGAAAGAGATCATAACACCATATAACAGATAAACACTAGGATTTTTACGTGGAAAACCCAAAATGGGAAAAACCACGGTGAGGATTAGCTCACAATATATTATAACCAGTTATAAGATATTATAGGGGCACACTGTCAGGACACACTATCCTTTAAAGGCTCACTACTTGAAATGATTACAAAATGGAGTGTGGCTCACTGCCAAAGATTGAACTGATGGAATACACATTTCATGTGCTAAATTCAGTTCTAATTAAGCTCTGAAATACAAAATCCTACACTGGTTTACAATCTTACAACTTACACTGCAATTATGCTTTGATACAAAACTCATACATATAAGCTCTCACACTATCACACATCACTTCTTATCACATGTCACACATCACGCATATGTCACACTTCACTACATTTTTTTTTCATATATATATGCTATTTCATCCTTACACATCAATTAGGTCGACCTAATTAGATGTACACACAATTAATTCAAAAATAGCTTATTGGCCCAAAAACTTAAAAAAAAGTTCCTTTCGCACTCAAACCAAGATGTGCAAGCAATAAATTAGGTTGACATGGAACTAAAAATGATCTCTTTGAAATTAACACAACATATTAAAATTTATACCACTTATTCATGTCAGCCAAAAGAAGACTTGATGATATGCACAATTCTTGAGCAGAGAACTGTATGCCAAACTTCTATCATTTGTATCTTTCCACCCATTCAACCAAAATCGTTGAAAACTTGTTCATAGATGCATTTAATAGTCCTAAATAACATACTGAAACCACATAGGTTGATCTCCTAATATAAGAAATTCTAGATCAAATTACCGTATCAAAGTAACACAAACACTGTTTACCAAATTAGACAAAACTGTCACCAAACATTGTTGGCATCAGTGACAACACACAGGAGGGTTTCTTCTTCATTCTTCCAACAATATCCCCCTTTTTCATTGATGGAAATATGTGCCGAAAATGGATTGTCAAAAACTATGTTCAAAATTGTAAACCCAAACTATGCAAGCTTCCCCTTTTAGATATACATCACAACTTCTCCAAAAATTCAAAATTTCAAGACTTCTCCCCCTCAGGGTTCCAAAAATTCTCAAAATTTCTCCCACACAAAAAATTCTCAGCCTTTGACATCAAGGATGTAAAGGGTGTGCCAGAGGTAAATTTGCAAAATAAACCGAAATAACAAAAGAGAGAAGAAGTAAATATCTTTTAACCGGAATTGGGGGCACCTTTTAATTCCTTGAGAATGGCTTCCCAAGCAGGTTTTCCATCATCCCAAATCCCCTTCGCTCTGACAAGTGATTTGAGCAATGATTCCAACTCTACTAAGATCTCTTCACCTTCTTTCAAAGTGGATGGATTAAGATTTATCTTGTCAAGTTTCTCTGCATCCGCCAAGGCACTTGAAATTGGAATATGTTTGGACTTCACCAGATCTCCAAGTTGGCCAAACTGCCTTATTGCATCCTCTTTTTTCCTTTGAAGTGTGAAAAACTTGTTTTGCAGGTCTAAAATGGAAGTCTAGGAGGCATAATCTCTATCATTTGCAATGTTGTAGGCTCCATAAGCATTTTCAAGTTGTGACTCATTTGAGTCCATTAATTCTTTAATACCTCAAGTGGAATTCAACCACCGCATGCAATACACAAATAGTATTTGAGCTTCCTCTTCACATTCCTTTACCTCTTTTCAACATTGCACCACCATGCTATGTGTGGTTGCACATTTGTCCTGCAATACCAGTAAAATTTTCTCCAAAAACCTTGACTCAACCTCTTTTTTAGTTTGCTCCTTCAGACTAAAAGTGTACTCTTTGAGTGAATCAACCAAGAATTTTAAGTTCTCAATAGGAGCTAAGGAGTCATCAAATATAGCACTGGGAGCTATATCCTGCAAAGCCTTGATGGCATCATTTATTAGTTCAGTCCATTTCTAATGAGTTTCAATAATTTCCTTTTTACTAGAGTCAAGAAGGTACTGCAAAGCACTATCCTTTGAACTGGTGAGATCTTACTCAGATCCACATAGCTTGGATATGATGGGAGTTCAATTAGTTGAGGTGGAATCACAAGTTGAATCCTTATTTTCCTTGACAAATGAACCTTAAGTGTACTTCTAGATGATTCTCCAGATGCATTTGATGGCTCAATGGTCTATAGAGATTTTTCTTCACTTCTTCCAACCTCTATTTCTTCCTTATATTCTTCCTTATATTCTTCTTTATTTTCCTCTTCTTCCTCTTCAGAGGGATTTTCTGATGGTTTGTCTTTATTTTCTTTCTCCTTCTTGTGGACTCATCATCATTTCTATCATCACTCTTTTCATTTTTTCTTTCTTCTCCATCGTTTTTATCTTCTTCATCATTATTTCCGGTATTCTCATGATGTTCTTATGGATTGTCACCGATATCATTTTGATATTGATCTTTAATGCTTTCTCTAGTTGTATCCTCTATATCTTTCAGAGGAGAAAATGTCTCTGGAGAAGCATGCATATCATCAATCTTATTCAAATGTGATGTACCTTTTCAATAGAATGATCCTTTACTTCTTTGAAAATAGGTAAACTGGCAGGAGGGGGAATCACTACTTCTGTGTCAATGCTTTTGTCTTTATCAGGCTCTTGTACTTGAGTTGTATGAGATGAAGAAACATCACTCATCACAATTTTTTTTGCCATGTCTTTCACTATGGTAAAGTCTCTTGATTCAACCTTTTTGCACTGCCTTTTTCTCTTGTCATGAGAATGGTGACTCCGTTTAACCCCGAACCTCTTAGAATATTTTGTTAATAGGGTAGCAGTATCATCCTCAGACAAGAAGGATCCGTATGTGTTCAAGGCATTAGACTTGATCTTGTCATCAATATTTATAGCTTCATGCCTTCTTTGTACTAGAGCTTTCCATACATTGTCAGTCACCTTCTTTCTTATATCTTCCATACTCATAAAAAATAATCATGTATTGAATAAAAGCATTACAATTGTTTCCTTATCCTCTTAATTAGCCTCATCAAATAATTTAGTAGTAGCTAGAAGATCATCAAATTCTATCATATTATTTACTAAAGGCTCTAAATCAGAGGTGAGTGGTCTCTTATGGGAGGAGAGTTGAGCTTTTCTTCCATAAACTTTGATGTTCCTTCTTCACCCTTCTTCTCATGCACATGAATTGTGAAATCATTCTTTTCTTCCTCTATCTCCTCTTCATCAGATGAGTCCTCAACATTTTCTATTCCAGCCGCTTGTGAGATACCTTCATTGTTGGTGGAAACACTACTTCTTCTATTCATTTTCAACTGAACTTCTTCTTGCAAGCCAAGATTAATCTCCTCTTGCACATCATCACTCACGTTCCTTTTTCTACTTTCCTTTTGTTTTATTCTTTTTTAGGAGGCGACAGAGGGTGCAACAAGAGGTATATTCTTCCTCTTAGAAGCTCGGGTGTTAGGTCCGGTGGAAGTAGATACATTAACTATTGTTGGAGCACTATGTTCTACCTTCTTTCCTTTCACTGCTACAGCTGCACCAGGTGTTGCAGGGGTAGTAGTGGAAGGTGATCTTCCCAATTTTCTAGGTTTGGAGGGAACTTCAACTGCTTTAGCCCTCTTCTCTACTACGACTTCCCTTAACCTATCAATAGGGTATGTGTAGGATCATGATGGGCCAAAAAGTGGTGATGTGAAAAAAGTTGTGTTTTGCATCCAACAAAAAATACAAAAAACTCGAGTTGACTTTTTTTTTGGGTTGGATGTCAGTACATTGCTCCAAAGCAATGCCCAAAGCAAAGAATCTCAAATCGGATATCCGATCCAAATCAGATATCTAATTTGGGTTGGGTATAAATAGGTAAAAGTGGCCATTTAAAATCATTTCCAATCATTTTAAACAACTGAAAACACAGTGAGCGTGACCTGGGTCAATCCAATATCCAATTTGAGCTGATATCCGATTTGCAAGGTAAGTTTTTGGTTTTATTTTTGTTTTAATCAATTTTTCTATTAGTTTTGTATAATTTTAACTAGTTTTTTATGGATTTTTATTAAAAAGTAGGGTTTTTTTATAGATTTTTATTAAAAACTAGTGTTTTTTATGGATTTTTTATTAAAAACTAGTGTTGTTTATGGATTTTTATTAAAAACTAGAGTTTGTTATGAATTTTTATTAAAAAGTAGGGTTTTTTTATGGATTTTTATTAAAAACTAGTGTTGTTTATGGATTTTTATTAAAAACTAGCGTTGTTTATGGATTTTTATTAAAAACTAGAATTTGTTATGGATTTTTATTAAAAACTAGGATTTTTTTACAATAATTTCATTTATATTGTGTAATTTCAATTAGATTAACTAGTTTTTAACTTCAATTAGGTATTATGGCTGAGAATGAAAATGCACAAATGCCAAAATCTCCACCACCTCCGCGCCCATCAATTGAAGAATTAATTGGTGAAAAATTGGAGTAATTGAGGGGCATTTGCGATGTTTATAAGACAATCCCTTGATTATCCTAGATGACAAACACATTGAAGGAAATAATTAAAAATATAGAAACCCTCTCCACCCAACATAATGCCTTTCGTTCGTGGTGAGAAACCATGAGGGAATATTACTCTTGTGGATTCTCTTATGAAGATGTGAAAGATCTCCAAATAACAAAAACCCAAATAACCTCTTTATTTGTTAATCCCCGCACCGGTTTGCTAGTTAATGTTAATAAACCAAAACTTTCTATAAAATGGTGCACAAATAAGGACATTGTAGATAAATTTTGGGATCGTTGGTGTATGGTTTTTGATAAACCACCCATTGACAATAGTGATATACCATTTTACTTTATTAAAAAAATATACGCTAAGTTTGTGTAAGGGCATCATGTAAATTACTTTGACATTAAACCCTTCTAGGGTGTCAGTGGAGGTATGCCCCAGGATAGACCAGGGGCAATTAGAGTAGTCCAGGGCCCATATGTCCCCCCTCCTCCCCTTCCTACGCCACCTCCTGTACATCATCTAGATATTATCGAGGATGCAACCACACAGACTATTCAGGCTATTCACTCTTTGAGTGATCTTTTGGTTTCCCATACTTCTACAGTAGCTCAACCACATGCTAGTGATGTTGGCGATGGATCGAGTGCTGCTGCATCCTCCTCCTCAGGTCCACATATTTGTGTGCCACATACTTACACTATGTGCCACCAAATATGCTTGGGTCCTCTTGTACAACCCACTGAGCATCCCTTGGACACTTTTGATTATGACCTCCATGATGTAGACATTATAGGAGATCAAACGCAGGGGAGTGGAGTGCACCCTATAGAGTCCTCTCCTGCTAGAGAGGGGGATGTTGGAATAGTTACACAGGTAAGATTTAAGTTGTAAATTCATAACTTGCATTTGTTTTTAAATGAATATTAATAAGAGATAGTATCAAGTACTAATATTTATTTACATGGTCTATTTAATAGTTGATGTTTGAGGAGGATCTTACACAGGTGACTGATAGCACCCTTAAGGCCATTTCATTTGGCCTCAACATGCACATAGTATATATTTTCGCACTCCTCGTTTATATATTTTTATTATATACTTGATTTTTATTTGAATTGTCATTAATGAAATTATTTATTAACTTTTATGTTTATCTTATTTTCCTCTTGTAGGAAACACCTAATGTGAGCAAGGTGCAACATTGTCTAGACTATGGAGGTGCAATGTTAGATAAGGGAAAGATAATTGAACTCAAATTCAATTGAATTAAGATTTTTAAGATCTTATATTGATTATACATACATCGTCATAGATTGGTAGTTTCATATGTACTTGTCATTTTTATGTACAGACAGTTATGAGCTATACATCCTTGTTGACAAGTGTCACAATGCCTGAAGGAGTAGGTATTGGAACACCTCAAGGAGGAGGTGTCGAAACACCTGAAGGAGATAAAGAAAAAGAGATGCTTAAAGAGGTATGTGTTTATTTTATTTTGTGTTTGGTAAATATGTTCCTATTACCAAAAATTGTATGCTAACTTGTATCAATTTTATGTTTTTGTTCACATATATAGATTGACATTTCAAAAGTTGGTTTGATTGGTTCTTTGAGGGGCATATTCTAGGATTCTGACCCTTTGAAGAGACATATATTTGAGGTAATCAAGATTTCAATTTTAGAATTCAATGTATACTTATTTTGATGTTAATTATTGATTTTAAATTATATAGTATAACTAATCTCAATTGTGGTTTGAATTTTTCTTGTGTAGCTACCTTCGAGCCAAAGAGTGCTTCAAAGAGGCTCCATTTTGATGATCCACCAGTAGTTTAGGATGAGATAGACATTTTGGCATGTAAATTTTGAATAGATACCGAGATGGCATATGCCACATTTGTAAAACTTTGTTTGAGTTGGCGTTGATGCCATTTTTGTATATGGACATACACTTGATATATAATTTAATTTGTTCCTCATGTGCATGATTAAACTCTTTGAAAATTTAATCTTAAGCAATGGTTAAATATCAATGTACAATAGCATACAAAATAATGGTTATATTATGTAGTTTATATTCATATCGGTGATTACATTGCATTGCACATCTTTCAAACTCAAAGCACTACTTCACATTGCATAACTAACAACTAGATTTCTGATAGATGAAAAATTTCAATTACAATATAGTTTTTACAAAGTCAACCTAAGCAGTTATGCAATTACTTCACATTGCATAACTATTAACTAAGCGACTATCGATTGCATTTGCTTGTCATGGAATTCTATGAGACCACCTTTCCTTGAGGCATTTTTTCAAATAGTTCACTACCTTGTCTATGCTACCACATTTTTCATACATTCTACCAAAGCTTTATATCAAATAGTTCACGGCTTGTTGCTATGGCTAAAAGCCTAAAACAAGTGCTTTCAAACAAGCTATGGATGCTTGGAAAAATTCTATCAAAGCATAATAGTAAGCAATAGCATTGACTTGAAAAATGCCTCAAAGAAATGAGGTCTCATGGTGATGGAATTCCATGACAATCAAAAGCAATTTTGATTGTCATGGCATTCCATCACCATGAGACCTCATTTCTTTGAGGCATTTTTTCAAATAGTTGACTACCTTGTTGATTATCATGGCATTCCATCACCATGAGACCTCATTTCATTGAGGAATTTTTTCAAACAGTTCACTACCTTGCCTATGCTACCACATTTTTCATACATGTCTATCAAAGCATTCTATCAAACATTTCATTTCCTTGTTGCTATGGCTAAAAGCCTAAAACAAATGCTTTCGAACAAGCTATGGATGCTTGGAAAGAATCTAATGAAGCATAATAGTAAGCAATAACATGGACAAGGTAATGAACTGTTTAAAAAAAAATCCTCAAAGAAATGTGGTCTCATGGTGATGGAATGTCATGACAAGAAAATTGCTATAGATTATCATGGCATTCCATCACCATGAGACCACATTTTTTTGAGGCATTTTTTCAAATAGTTCACTACCTTGTATATGCTACCAAATTTTTCATATGTCTACCGAAGCATTTTATCAAACAGTTCACTGCCTTGCTGCTATGGCGAAAAGCCTAAAACAAGTGCTTTTAAACAAGCTATATGGATGCTTGGAAAATGGTGTAGGAGCACCTTGGAAACAAAGGACTAGTTGATGGTTATTTGACACAACCAAGGATGGAAAACCACTCACTTTCACAATACAAGGGATTCCTAACCACCTTTCTTTTTACAAACTCAATTTGGACTTATTTTCCAATCTTTCACCTAGACAAGCTTGTAGGTCAACAACTCCAATTTTCTCAACTTAACTCTCAGATCTCTTTAACAACTCCTACAAATAATCATCATTATAGACACCCATTTTAGTCCCCTTCAACATACTTCCAACTCACATAGGACTCCTTTAGAACAACTTTCACAAAACATGCAAACTATGCCGCTCAACCTAGCCAAAAGGCCAAATTTCCAAAGCAACCACCCTTAGAACACTTCACAGACCCTAAAAATTGTTGGGGCAGAACTCAACAAATGAAAAAACCTCAAATTTTCCCATTTATCCTCTGGAACTCACCCTCTAAGACCCTATTCCACAAAACCCTTAAATTGCTCAAATTTGGCAAGGGTTTATTGAAAAACCTACTTGCAGAATTCCCCAAACTTTACCACCAACTCAAAAACCCTTGAATAACTTTGCACAAGCTTAGAAGAACAAGAAAAGTGACTTCCATCAAACAATTCCCACTTTTACCCTCTCTAACCTCACTTTTTCATGCAAAAACACACCAAATGCCATCTAAGGCATCGCCAAAAATCATAATGCTGACCTCCCCTACACAAGAAACAATTAAAAAATGTTTATCTATCGTAACTAAGCCTATCCACCAAGTTATAGCATCATACAGTGGGTGGAAGGCTTAAAACTCCATTTTAAATGCACTCAAACCCTTGGAACATGGCTCACAGACCGACCTCCAACAAAATGCCTCTTAAATGCACATAAATGAATGAAATTAATTCAAACCAAAGTTTTGAAGAAGTTAACTCTACTAGCCACTAGTTTGTATTAAAAATAAAGCACAACCACACTGTACGGAACCGTACAGTACCAAGAAACTTCAAGAATTATGTAAAAACACAGAAATTTGCATGGAGATAACAATATTTTATTGACTCTCTTTCAAACTTGGTTTCTCCAACATAAAAATTGAAAATAAGAGACCTTTTTAAACATGAAAGACACCAACTACCATCCCACAACCAACTTCAACCAATTTTCAAACTCCTTATGCCTATTGAAGTATAAAATTGCACTTTTTACATATTTTATTGACAATAGTTTTGCTCATTTTGCATTATTTTGCAATTTGACCCTCCTAGACTCGTAAAACATTAGAGGTGGTCTATTTATACATTTTTGAATCCAAAAACATAACCATACATTGAAAAAAATGACATTCAACCTATCTTGACAACTTTTTATCAAACTTGACAACTTTTCCAACAAGATTTACAACTTTTACAATATGGTCTCAAAAGATCCCAAAGTTTCCAATTACATAAAAAATGGCCTTCACTGACCTTATTTAGACACAAAAAACCTAAACAAATCAGACTCCATCACCAAAGACCCAACTCTTCATGTAGCAACTAGAGAAAATTCATTGAAATAAGCAGGTGCTCCTGCACCATTAGTGAGACAAATTTTGAGTTTTAGTTTTATTGTGTGTTGTTAATAAGGTCTATTAGACCAAAAATATTGTAATAAAGGCCTTATGGGGTCATTTTTTTGAAAAGATGCTAAAAATAGTATTGAAGTTGGTTTGTACAACTTGTCAACTTTGCATGTTAGAGAAGGATTAATGCTCTCCCACTCGAATTATTTCTTGTAACTAATGTAATATGGTGGGAAATATGTTGAAAATCCTCTGACTGATTCAAGGCATGAAGATTGAATGATTTTGAAGTGAATAATAGAAGTTTTCTCTATTTTTCTACAAAATTTGTGTGTTTTTAGAACTTGTCGAGCTCACTACGGTTCTGTACAGAAGCTTTACGCCAGAAAATAATTGGAATTAGTTAGATCTATGTCTTATCTTTCATTTGATTCTTATTTGGCTTGATTTCATTGGAAATTGAATTAGTTCTAAGTATTTTTCTATCGGGTGGTCTGAAACCCTCATTTTCAAGGGTTGAGATTAGTAAAAATATAAAATCTCATCATTCCACCATTGGAATTTTGTGAAAACTCATGGAATGATGCTTTGTAGGGTGACTTATCATATTTTGTGGGCTGAGCAAGTACATTTCATGGATTTTTGATCGAGCCCTAGATTGATTTTCTCATGTGTTAAGCTAAGAAATCAAGAGAATAGCGTGGATCTGCAATTTTTTTAGAAGATGCTATCAAATAAATGGTGGATTCCTATGTTTTTATACCAAATTAGTTTTTTGATGAAGTTATTCGAAGTCCGTGAGTTAATTTGAGCACACCTCTTTTGTAAAAGTGGTGTATTTAGGCCTAATTACAGCGCTGCAGGTCGGATTAGACCAATTTGTTCCAAAGTAACATCATGAACCTTTTTGATATGTTGAAAAATGTGTTAAAGAGTGCTCAAATTCTTTTTGTTCCTATCTTTAGTCCATCACCTACAATGGAATTGAATGAAAACTAGGTATAGGTGCCCTAGTTGGTGAATAGTTGAAATGGTGCAAAACCCCATTGTTGGGTTTGGAGCCTTCATTAAAGTTTGAAATTGTGTTAGTTTGAGTTGTTGTGACCTTTTCTGCCCCTGTCCTTGCATCAAAAAATATCTATCAAATCATAATAATAAGCAATAGCATAGACAAGGCAGTGAACTATTCGAAAAAATTCCTCAAAGAAATGTGGTCTCAATGTGCATGTCATGGCATTCCATCACCATGAGACCACATTTCTTTGAGGCATTTAAAAAAAAAAGTTCACGGCCTTGTCTATGCTACCACTTTTTTCATACATGTCTACCAAAGCATTTTATCAAACAATTCATTGCCTTGCTACTATGGCTAAAAGTCTAAAATAGGTGCTTTCAAACAAGCTATGGATGCCTTGAAAAATTCTATTAAAGCATAATAGTAAGCAATAACATAGAAAAGGCAATGAGCTATTTGAAAAAATGCCTCAAAGAAATGAGGTCTCATGGTGATGGAACACCATGACAATCAAAAGAAATTTTGATTCTCATGGCATTCCATCACCATGATACCTCATTTCTTTGAGGCATTTTTTTCAAAAGTTTGTCTAGGCTACCACATTTTTCATACATGTCTGCCAAAATGTTTTATCAAATAGTTCGCTACCTTGCTGCTATGGCTAAAATCCTAAAACAAGTGATTTCGAACAAGCTATGGATGCTTGGAAAAAATTAATCAAATCATAATAGTAAGCAACAAGCTATGGTCTCATGGCTTTTTTTCTCACGAAAATTAGCGTTGGAGTTTAGTTGGAGGCTGAAAACTACTTTTAAGGGAATAAATAAATCTTGTTCTACAACTCGTACAACTAAAACCATTGTTCCAACACATCTAGATGGGTACGTTTAGGTTAGGTATGGTCCCCCTTTGCACCCAAATGGGCCAAAGCAGTCTGAGCTACGTTCAACTGACGAAATCCCTTAAGAGTTCAAAGTGCAAAAGGGAAACAATCTTTGATAGACTGTTACTCTGAAACCGTGATGCCTATAAATTTTTTTTCTTAGGCTATGAGATTATGTTGGGACCCTCTACAATAACCTCTCTTGGTTTTTGCTATCTCAGAGGCGTTTTCTTGTGGTGACAATTTTTCAGTTGAGGGAAAAGTTATCAAATGCAAGCAATGTAAAGTTGCAAAGTGGTACAACTTTCATTCTACAACTTGTACGACCAAATGGATTGTTCCAACACATACAGATGGGTACGTTTATGCTAGGTATGGTTCTCTTTTGCACCCAAATATGTCGAATCATTCTGAGCTACATTAGATTGACGATTTCCTTAAGAGTCCAAAGTGCTAAAAGACAACAATATTTGAAGGACTATTTTTTGAAAACCGTGATGGTTACAGACTCTCCTTCTGAGGCTATGGGATCATGTTGGGACCATCTGCAATAAATTCTCTCAGTTTTTTTTTTATCTCGAAGGTGTTTTCTCGTGGTGACGAGTTTTCAGTTGTGGGAAAAGTTGTGAAATGCAAGCAATGTAAAGTTGCAAAGTGGTGAAACTTTCATTCTACAACTTGTATGACCAAACAGACTGTTCCAACACGTCTGGATGGGTAAGTTTACACTAGGGATGGTCCTCTTTTGCACCCAAATACATTGAATCACTTTGAGCTACATTGGACCGTCAATTTCCTTTTAAGAGTCCAAAGTGCTAAAAGACAACAATCTTTGAAGGGCTATTTCTTGGGAACCGTGACAGTTACAGACTCTCCATCTGAAGCTATGGGATCATGTTAGGACTATCTAAAGTTTTCTCGTGGTGACGAGTTTTCAATTGAAGGAAAAGTTATCAAATGCAAGCAGTGTAAAGTTGCAAAGTGGTGCAACTTTCATTCTGCAACTCGTATGACCAAACATATGGTTCCAACATGTCCATATGGGTACATTTACACTATGGATGGTCCTCTTTTTCATTCAAATACTTTGAATCACTCTGAGCTACATTGGACCGACGATTTCCCTTAAGAGTCCAAAGTGCTAAAAGGCCATACCATCTATTGTACAGTTTGTAGCTCGATGGTATGGCCATGGTAGATGTTATTAGGACTATATAAGGTGACTATGTGGGTTTAAAGAGATGAAAAGGTTTGTAGTTGAGTTGGTGAGTTGCCATGCATGGCAAAAATGAGTGAAATTAGGTGAAAAATGGTGGTTACAACATGTTAATGTCAATGAAACGTGGGGGCAGCAAGATTTAAGGTTGGATAAAGCTTGTGCAGGTCCTAAAAGATGGGTTTGATGAGTTTATAGGGTGTGGCAAGGTTGGAAACATTGATTTCCTTAAAAACCTCATGAAAGTTGCTAAAAATGAGGGTTTGTTGAAATAGAGCTTTAGAAAGCGTATCTCACCAAAAAAATTGTGGTTTTGGTAGTTTGGTAGGCTATTTAATGCTGCATCATCAAAATTTCAAGTTTGGGAAGTGTTTAAATATGATTCTCTTTGTAAAATGGGCCTATTTTGGGGTCTTGGACAACAAAATAGTGCTCCGCCCATGTTTTAGTGAAGTTGCACCCAAGTTTGGGTTTGAGGGTCAAATTGGAGTTTGAATCATCTTTAATTGTAATTGTGCTATTTAAAGCCACCTAGCTCTTGCATCAAAAAACTCTTACCCAATGAACTTGAACATCATGCACACCTAAATACCTTGTTTCCACTTTGCTAGATCTAAGACTCAATTACATTGGAAATGACCTTCACATGACCTTTTTACATATTTTTTTTTGGAAAAAGTGGTAAGCAACTGTAATTTATTATATATAAATAGGAGATATTACAAAACTTGGTTCAAACGAGCATACCAACAGGAAAGAACCAACAAGAAAACCTCCGGTTGTAGCTCTATTAAATACAAAAAGCTCTTATAGAATTGTCCCAATAATAGTAACAAATCATACACCTATATGACTATTTCAACCTATGAGTTCCCAAAATACAGACCCCTTTACATTTTAAACTTACCCTTTATACAATGCCAAACATTTGACCCATATTTCAAAAAACATCATTGGATATAGATTATGCCCATACACAGTTATGACCTTTTTACATTGTTTCACATTTGAAAATTCAAATTTTACAAAAGTTGCCTATTGGAGGCATTTAGGGTACAATTTTCCACAAGAGTAGCATGTTGACATTCTGAAGTGACAAGCACCTATACAAACCATCAAAAGTCCTTTGTGAGATTTCCATATTTGGATGTGTTTCAATAATTTTTTTGAACAACATTGTTTGGCTTGATTCCAAGAAATGTTTAGGATGTGGTGTACGGTCTCAATTGCCAATTTTTAACTTTAAAAAATCCTTTGCATTGGGTGATACTCTAGAGTTATCATGCCAAAATTGTTGAATTACCTGCTTTACATTATCAGTTAGCTTCTTATCAACGGTGGAAGCCTCCCAACAAAAGCCCATGTATCATTTTGAAGAGGATCATCTATTCTTTCTCTTCTTGCAAGTGCTCTATCCAAAGTTTAATGATTTATGTCAAAATCAATACAAGTTTGTCTCATAAATAGATCCTTTTTCAATTGATGACTTACTAGGGCGGTTGTAATGACTCTATGAGTAGCTCTCTTATCTTTTTCCTTGTTATTTTTTCAATAGACTTGAGAGCATTAAAAATATTTTTGATAGTAATAGAATTTTTTTTGGTCTTCTTGTTCACATGAATCATCAATTTGGCTAGCAAAGGTCTCATCTTTTGCATCTTTAGCAGTTGTACAAAAAGTTGGCATTGCTCGGTCAATGTCTTATCACTAAAATATTTGTTGAAAAGTCTTGTAGCCCACAACCGAATGGTTCATGTTGACCTCTTTGCTTCAAAATTGTTTATAATGTTATCATCAATTTCAGCTAACCATTTAGGGGTTCCTGAAGGTCTTGAATTTGGAATATGTCTTTCTTCCACACAAGGTTCTTCATTTCTCATGTAATCTGGTGAAACATAATTTACACTTGGTTCAATATTATGTTCAACATCTTCAATTCCAAAATTTTCACCTTGAACATTTTCAATGTCAATTTCAATAATTTCATTCCCAATTTCAATATCATGTTCAACATCTTCAATTCCAACATTTTCACCTTGAACATTTTAATTATCAATTTCAATAATTTCATTCCCAATTTCAATATCATGTTCAACATCTTCAATTCCAACATTTTCACCTTAAACATTTTCATTCCCAATTTCAATATCATGTTCAACATTTTCACCTTGAACATATTCAATTTCCTCTTCACTTGAAAAACCATAGGGCTCAAGTTCACCAATATTTAACATACCTTGTCTTCTCTTCCTATGATCTTCTCTATCTCTTTGTTTATATGCTTCAATTTTTTCTTTTGTAAGCTTTCTCTTATGTTTTTGCTTCCGACCACTGCTGCTCCCCATTATACCTCATAAAAGATGCTAAAAAATGATTGCTTATGAAAAATTTGAGTAGAATATGCTCCCAAAAGTTGATCTTTGTCTCTTCCTATTTGAAATCATGTGTTTTTCACCTGCAAACAGAATGTAGGGTCCATTGGGATTCCTAAAATGACCCACATGTGGTTTTGTAATGGGAGAATTTTAGTGCTACAAATCGGATATCTGATTTGTGCACACATAGACCTAAGAGTAATTAGGAGGTGGAGGGTGGGAAAGAGAGAGAGAGAGAGTAGAAGCTAGAGGGAAAGGGAGAGACAAAGAGGGGGAGAGAGGGAAAGGGAGAGAGAGAGAGGAGGGAGGG
>VDFB02322218.1:0-18654 GCA_007258455.2 Sequoia sempervirens | reverse complement strand
AGGGATCCTTGGGGCTGTTTAGCAAAATTTCAATGAGACCCTCAACCATTTTCTCATCAATCTCATATCCTAGAGGCTCTATCCACATAGTAGGTTCAACTGCCTCTATAATGCACTCATCAGTGGATACCAGTTTATAAATATTTGCATATTTAGCTACCAAATTTTTTGGAATTCTATTTCTATCATGCATGTTATTATGTAAAACTACAAAAAAATACAGTGAGAGCATCACCTTGTGCCTTGAAATCTCCAATGTTACTCAAATAATCAAATATTTGATGTGCTATCGGTCTGCTAGTATCCCATATCATTTTTTTCTTCCCAGGTTGCTCTCTCAGAAAGTAAAATATCAAAAAGACTATCAATGTTCCAAACTTGAATAGATATTTCTTTGTCTTGGTTTGACTTAAGTTCTCCGTAAGTTTTTGCCATAGCAACTCACACAAATTGTAGTCTTTTTCATTCACCACCATGTCATGTGCAACATAGATTGTAGTTGCAAACACCAAATTTCCTCTGTTGGTGAAGTAAATCTTATGACCTATCATGATTTCTACATACCTCACAGTAGGGTTGGTAATAGGTTTGGTAGTAAATGCTCTTCCATCATATGTGGCACCAGTTAACTTCATTTAACCACATCATTTTTCACAAACTTTAACACCAGTACGGATCCAGTATCATAGAGTCCAATCACAACTTTGATCACATCTTTAGAAATTAGTCCAGACACATTTGTCCATAAAAACTTATCATGCACTCTACTTAGGGCTATTCTCACATACTTCACAAAATGCAAAAGTCAAGGAACCAGTTCCACACATCCAACTTCTTTTGTACAAGGTTTTCATACTCAGGTTTCACTAAGAAATTATCTCTAGTTAACTCTTTTAGCCATCAATTCTTGAGTGTTTTATGGTCAAATTCTTCCAGTTTCCCATGAATGTATGTTCTACTATCCTCGATTGGAAAAACATGATTTAGAATTTGTGAAAATAAACTAACAGGGTCAATGTCAAAAACTTTCCATAAAAACCTTTTGAATTTCGGTCTAGGTCTTTTAGAATTCTCAACCATGGTTGGTGTGCCCGTTTCTCCCTCAATTATTTTATAGATGCCAATTCAAATTACTTCTAATGAAAACCCATAAAGCATAGATAGTTGTAAATACCTTTTTCATGCTTTGACAAAAACTAGGGTTTGATACTAGATGCTTTGAATCACCTTCAAATCTCCTTCAACTCACTCAACTCTCTCCAAATGTGTAAAAGTGATTTAACTCGACTTAGGATTTCACTTTATACTTTACCAATCTGTCCTAATTTCAAATTTATTACATTCAATTTTCAAAAAGCCAATAAACACCTTATAAATACCTTATAAACCCTAAAATGCTCTGTAAATCTTCAAATTTGCATGTTTTCTACCAAAATCTTTTTCAGCACCTTCAGAATGTCATTTTACATCACATATCTTTGTGTCACTACTTGACACCTCATATATTAGGGGTTTGTTAGTTTTCTCTGTAATTGCTCCCCCTAAACCCATTATTGGATTTAGTTTTTAGAAGAGTTATCTGCACCAGGTGGAGGTACAAATGTGTTTGGTTCATTCTTGTCTTCAAATCTTCCTTCTTTTTCTCTATCTTCTCCATTTTCTTCTTTACTTCAGTAGGATCCAGTTTTTCCATAGGTTTATTCCTTTATTCTGGATTAGATTTCTTTCCATTTTTGCTTTTGCAGAATCTTGAAATATGTTCTGGTTTGTTATAGGTGTAGCAGACAACATTTTTTTGACCAAACTGATTTGAATTCATCCTTGATTTGCACTAGTTATCCTTATGACCAAATGCATAACATGTGTAGCAATAACCTTGCAAAGATTGAATCATTCTACCAGTATTGAATCTATTCATCATCATCTAACTTCTGCACTCAACAACTCTATGTCCAAATTTCCTGCATGCAAAGCATTGTCGAAAAAAGAATCCAACATTCTGATTCATTCTACTTCTACATTCTGTTGCCATATGACCAAATTTATTACATGAAAAATAAATACCATTGAAAGATAAGCACCTTTGAGCATTAGGTTGTTTTATAGGAGTCCTTCCGGTATTGCTTCTTTGATTCTTGATCTGTCTACCATTGCCTTAAGTCTTCCTTTGATTGTCAACCTTTTTAGGGGATTTATTTTCCTCTGAACTTTGTCCTTCTTTAAGTCCCAAACCACTTTTTTCCTTAGAGTATTTTTGTCTTGCAATCAGCTCATCCAACATTGTAGAATTTTTTTTGAATTTGTCCTCATGAGCTCTTGCTTTCTCTAGATCTGATCTTAGGGTTACCACTTCTTGTTCAAGCTTGATGTATTCATCGGACTTGCTTTGAATTTCAACTTTCTGATAGTCCTCAATTCTCCTCTTTTCTTCCACTTGTAATTTTAGTCTGATAATGTCCTCATTTGCTTTCCTCAAATGATCATTGAATTCTCTATACTTTTCCTTGGAACTTTTTGATTTGCTCTCTTAAATTTTTGATGCATTCATTTGCTTCTTTTAGGTTCTCCTTCAGGATTTATTTCTCACTTTCAACTCTGTCCAAATCTTCAAGGGGTAAACCCACAAAAGTGGATTACAATTTGAAAGAGGAAGGAAAACTTGAAAAAAATGACCCCATGGAAAAATTTTACACTTTGGGGGTTCGAATGAACTAGATGGTTCGAACGAACCAAAAAAGGGTTTGATTAAACCAGGGTTCGAGTGAACCCATTAATTGCATGTATTGAAAAAATTCAAATGAAAACCCCTTTTGGGAAGGAGGTTTGGTCGAACATGGGTTTAAGTGAATCCAGGTTTGCTCGAACTCTTGGGGGTTCGCTCGAACCCCCTGGTTTGAGAGAACCCCCCATTTCCCTAATGTTTGACAAAATTCACAAAAAAACCTAAATTTTTGCACTTCGGAGCTCGGTTTGAACATGAAAATGGTAGAGACTTCACAAACGCAACTGGAATCAAGTAGTCCTCTGAACGAGCTATCCAACGAATATAATTTTAATATGTTTTGGTTTTATTATGTATTTGTTTTTTAGATTTATTAAACATAGGTTTTTCATTGAAAATGAAGCTCTCTGTTTTGCACATGTGGAAAAATAGTAGATTATCAATTTTTTTTTTTGAAAAATATGAGTGCACTAGATATTGAAGTCCTTGATCCAACAAAAAAAGAAAGAATTTCGATATATACAAAAAAAAATATGTGTTATACAGTTGCGCTATGTCTGAATTGTAATTGGTTTGACTTTGAAACTTAATTAAAGAAAAAATATTCAATAAAAAACTATCTAACCAAGTGGAATCACTAGATATTGGAGTTACAAATCTAAATTGAAAGAATTAGAATTTTATCCTTGATGGAAAAAAAGTTTTACGTTATACGGTGAGCATCACTTTTTAAAAATGTTGTTTTCTAAAAACTAGTTTTCAAGGGAGATGAAAAAGTGCAATCTGATTCCAAAATTTTGAAAAAAATATTTTTAGAATCTACAGACAAAATGTCATGAAACTCTAATTTGCATCATCTTCAAATTCCTCATGGTTTAGTCGCTATAGGTGCTTGAAAGTGAAGATTTAGTTAGAAAAATTATTTCAGTGTCCAGTTTGGCCAAAAATTGTAAACTACTATTGTGGGATCACCCCAAGAGCATCATTAAGTTCTTCTTTGTCAACTGTGCAGTCATCTCCAATGTATTCAATTGCATATATTTCTTCTAAAGAAATAGGACACTTTTTGTCAGCCATGTGTTCAAACTCCAAGATCTTCCTCAAGCTGTTAAGATTTTCTAAAGGAACCAAGCTTTGATACCAATTGTTGAACACCCAAAATATTGAGAGGGGGTGAATAAGTATTTTATTAAACAATTCAGCTATAAACCATCCAAACATTAAAGCATATCTAACTACAACTATAAGAAAAGAAATGAAAGATATCATAACACCACATAACACATAAACACCAAGATTTTTATGTGAAAAAACCAAAATGGGAAAAACCATAGTGAGGATTAGCTCACAATATATTATAATTGGTTATAAGATAGTACAAGGGCACACTACCAAGACATGTGCACTATCCTTGAAAGGCTCACTGCTTGAACTGATTACAAAATGGAGTGTGGCTCACTGCCAAAGATTGAAATGATGGAATACACCTTTCATGTGCTAAACTCAGTTCCAATTAAGCTCTGAAATACAAAATACTGCACTGGTTTGCAGTCTTACAACATACACTACAATTTTTCCTTGATATAGAACTCATACATATAAGCTCACACACTATCACACATCACTTCTTATCACATGTTGCACATCATGCATATGTCACACTTCAATACAAAAATGTTTCATATAAATATATATCATTGCATCCTCACACATCAATTAGGTCTGCCTAATTATATGTACACATGCTTAATTCAAAAATAGCTTGTCGACCCAAAAAACTTAAAACAAAGTTCCTTTCATGCTCAAACCAAAACATGCAAGGCATAAATTAGGTTGGCACAGGCCCAAAAAGGATCTCTTTGACATTCACACAAAATATTAAACTTCATACCACTTATTCATGTCGGCCAAAAGAAGACTTGGTGATATGCATAATTCTTGAGTAGAAAATTGTATGCCAAACTTTTATCATTTGTATCTTTCATCCCATTCAACCAAAATCACCAAAAACTTGTTCATAGATGCATTAATAGTCCTAAATAAAATATTTAAACCACGTAGGCTGATCTCCTAATATAAGCAATTCTAAATCAAATTACTGGATCACAATAACACAAACACTATTTACTGGATTAGACAAATCTATCACCAAACAAAGTTGGCATCAATGGAAACACACTAGAGGGTTTCTTCTTCATTCTTCCAACATTGGATACCCAAGGAAAATATAACCCTAAGGGTTGGCAATACCCAAGGCAACTACAAATGTGAGTTCATTATAATGTGCTTAAGCTATAATGTGAACATATTATAACACACTCGCATTTTTGAGAAGAAAAATTACAAGTCTCCCTCTCCCACTCTTCCTCAGGATCTACCTAGCTCTCTCCCTTTCTCTAACTCTTTCTCTCCCTCTATCTCCCCTCCTCTCTCCCTCCCTCCCTCCCTCCCTCCCTCCCTCCCTCTCTCTCCCTATATCTATATCTCTACCCCCCCTCTCTCTCTCTTTCCCCATATCTCTCTCTTCCTCTCTCTCTCTCTCTCTATCTCCTTATATCTCTATCTTTATCTCTCCATATCTTGTTCTCCCTCTTCCTCTCTATCTCTCTATCTCTTCCTCTATCTCTCCCTCTCTATCAATTTTACATAGCCACTATTATGTTTTACAAGGAGATTTTTAATATTCTTGTGTTATTCCCTAGATGGATAAAAAAGTGGTTGTGGCCACTTTTTTGTCCCCATCTTTTTGCGCACACCCTTATGATAAAAATGTGATTGTTTATTTTTGATTCACCTAGGTGTTTATGACTTGTTCTATCTAGCTCATGGTGTTTATAACACTTTAGAGGAGTTTCTTAGTATGGTGTGGCATCTCTTGGTAAAACCCCCTAGGGTACTGATTTATAGGAATTTATATAGATAAATACCTAAATATTGATGCAAGTAGGTAATATAGTTATAAGTTCTTTGTGAATGATTGAATGGTAATGCTATGATATTCTTAGATAAGTTCTAGGTGATTTAAAATGAACTAGGGTTAGTCCTTAAATACAAATCTAAATTTGGAAAGTTAAATATTTCACATTTTGAGTCAAGACACAATAAATATTTGTAATGGTTAAGTCAACCCTAGATTTGATTTTAAAAAATAATTTTTTTGGTTAATTTTTGTAAATCATGGAATTGATTTGGGTCAATCTTGTAAATTTTGATAAATCTAGGTGGGAAAGGAAAAAATAAAGAACAAGAATAGTCCTTGTGAATGAATAAACATAGAATTCTAGATAAGAGTTGAGTTATGTGCTAAATCTTTAAAAAATCACTTCACTTGTACACTTGTCATTAAATATAATGAATAATCATAAAAAATAAATCCAAAGTGAAAGGAAAAATTGTAAGACATAATTTTCACTATTATAAATATATTAGGATTTGTAGTGTAGGAAATTTTATACCCTTATGGTTTCACACTTTGTCTGGGCCCCTTAATTGATTGGACTTAATTAAGCTTCTAATTTTCCAAATTATGCATCTAAAGCCTTATTATTCCCATTTTTTGAAAGGGAAATCGACATTCAATTAATGAAATTAATATTTTAATCACCCTTGAATGTGAATGTCTTGGACTTTTAGGCTAGGACCCATTCGCCCAAGGGTGAATAGGCCCCCTTTAAGTCCTAGGACCCATTTTTAAATGGGTTTTTGGCAACATTTTAATGATTCAAATTCAATATGCAATTGTCGGCTTTTGGAATCTAATTTTTGGGAAATTAGATGAACACCTATAAATACATAGTCTTTCTGTCAATTAAAATCTAAGCATTGTAACATGCATGATCAAATATATTCAAGATAAAATATCATTGTCAAGAGCATTCAAGAGTAGATTTATTAGTCATTTGTTGCAACATTCAAGATCCTATCATCATGTTCAAGCTTATGTATGTTCATGTCATCTTGTGAAGGCTAATATGCATTGTTGATCCTAAAGCATCCAAGCATTTTCAAGTGCCCAAATCTATCAAGCAAAACATGATCAAATTCCTTGGAGTGATGTGTTTTTCTTCAATCCTCTAAGGGAATCCATTAAAAATTTGTGAAAGGGATGTATAAAAGTGCTCCTGAATATCATATAATTTTTTTGATGCTTTGCAAGGTGTTTTCTATTTCTCCGAAATAGGTTGTGGTCCAAAATGAGTGTTTTGCTAAGTTATGCTTTTGTCTGGTTGACTAAGGCATGTTGATGATGTGCACCACAAGTTTAACTGTGAGTAGAGTTGATGGAGTGTTTGAAGGTGTTGTATGGGTCATGCTTCTTCAATCTCTTCAATCCTTCTTCAACTTGTAATGTACACATACAAAAAGGGAGGGAAAATTTGTTTGTTTTGAATGGGGGTTTTCCTTAGTCAAACCCCATGTTTGGTAATTAAACCTTGATTGTGTAAACATGAATCAAGACTTACCCATGGATTATTATGGAAAAATCCATGGCCAAGGGCATGTGTTTGTGAAAATATTATTGTCTTATGAAAGAGTCATAGTGGTTGTCTACACATGTTGTAGTCTCTTCCTATGAAATAGGATCTTATAACCTTGTATGCATAGGGTTGGGTACAATGATAGGGTCAATAAAATCCATGTTGTTCTCCTCCACTTCCTTCTATTTGTCAAACACCTATTTTATTTTATTTTACACTCAAGGAAGACATCAAACCTAACAACAAAGATCATAATTAAAGCAACACATAAGACCAATGAAGACATTTAATATGGAAAGGAACACATTCATCCCATATTTAAGTCATATAATAATAAAATTGATATACAAATTAATCAAATCAAGAGGAAAATTAGGAAATGACAAGATTTAACATAATAATGGGTGTTTGTCATGCCCACAGTACCATATTTAAAATTCCCAAGGATCCTTAATGAACTAAACATACTAGAGCTTATGTGGCCCTTTTTAAAAACTCATTTATAACCTTCTCTAATTCCTATTTATGCATTCTTAAGTAAGGAATGATCAAGACATGCTTAGATCCTAAAACTAAAACCTTTTACCTCCTCTTTAGTTGTCAAATTTATTTTAATTTATTGTCAATCTTAGATTTATAACAACTAGTTACATTTATCTAATCATATTATTATATTTGATGTTGAATTATAAGCATTTTTATTTATCTTCCAAATATTGCAAAATAACTCAAGTTAAGAGTAAATATTGGATTATAATTATTTTGTCTTGTAAACAAAAAGTAATACCCATTACATAATTCATAAATCAATTTTATATTACAAGTTATGTGAAATGCTAACCAAAACAAATAAATTATTAATAAATCTATTGGATTCCTCAAACATTATTCAATTAGTAAATCCTAATCTATAATATAGATTACAACTAATTGAAAATAACACTTTGTTTCTATTACTAACATCTATAACTCTGCAATAATAAAATATAATAAGGCAAGAAAAGTACTTTCCGAATGCACTTACACGAAAATGCCACAAGGTTAAGCAATATGCATTAGTATCACATTTAAATTCTCCTACACACTCACCCATATTCATTAGTATACACACACAACATCTCATTTACAATAGTAAACATAGTTTGGGGCCCATAGAAAAGCAACTTATAAAGGCACATGTCAATCCCTAGGAGGATATATGGAATGGTATGAATGAAAGATTTATTGTTTAAATCTACCAACTAGGGCACCACACATTTTTATTCATAGGAACTAGAATCCATTAGCTTCTTCATGAGAACCAAAATAACTAGCACTATTAGCTAATCAACAAATATGTCAAAGGTGGATCATTTCGATAACTGATCATTGTTATACAAAAGCAATTCCATTAACAATTTAAATAATTCCCTCTTAGCTTTGAACAATTGAAAGTATCATCAAGTCAAATCACATCTTGATCCTATATCAATTCATTTATAATGTATTATGACGGCATTGCTAGTCAAAACTAGGGAGTAAGACACACACATAGCTATACTCATTTGTGCCATGAATTTATGGTTGTATGTTCAACCAAATATGACCACCAATAAAAAAATTGTAGCTATTGAACAAAAAAGGACAGGGCCTTACAATAAAGGAATCACATCTTATTAAAATGATTTTATGTTTTTTTAATACACACAACAATCACTTGATTTAAGAGGTTGATTTTTATTTATTAAAAGGAAGACAAAGCAGTCATGTAGGGAGGAAAATGAAGGAAATTTTCATTATCATAAGAAGAGTTTATGGTTGTTATGAGCAAAGTTTTTATGCTGTGATCAAGGCATAGGAATTATAGAAGAAATATGGGAGTTTGAAGCTATGCATAGAGGTTTAGAACTTGTAGAGGAATAGAGACATATTCCAGGCATGTAAACTATTTATTTTTCTTCTTCAAGAAATTAGAAATTTAAGAAAAATTAAGAATAGAAACATATACATGATCATGGGGACAAAGAATAGTTTGAGTTTCTTTACCTAAGAATGAAATAATTTAAAATCCTTTATTTCCTCTATGTAAGACAACTAAATGAATATGATTAAGTACAAGAATTTTTACTAATCAGCTGGTTTGAAAAGAATAGAAGTATTCTTATTGGTTCATGAACTTTAAAATTTAAACATTACATATATATAGAAAAGCATTCATATATATATATATATATATATAAGTAATTAGGTATAACTCAGTTAAATACATTTGTGAATATAGAGGATAAGCTTGAAGTTTAAACTAGTTATTTTTGCATGAAGTAACCAGATTATTATTCAAAGCTATTAATATGGCTTAGAGTCCACAAATATGTACTTATTATTGCAAAAAGGAAATAGATAATATTATGTACATTTATTAGCTTATAAAAAATATCCTTGAACGAAGATGAAGGACAAAACATTTAAAAAACATATATATTTATAATGAAGTTACTTTGATATTAGGGAATAAAACTCTTATTTACTTGTGTTATGAGTTGTCAAGACCTTAAGTGATAGATAAAGAGTCACGAATTAGTGTCATTATCTGAATGTATTATAACTTGTAAAGGCATTTTAAAAGTCTTATGTTATGAAATATAGGAGAGTATTACACTCTCAAAATAATTGCAAAGACATAGGAACACGTGGCAATAGCCAAGATAAGAGAATTTGCAAATACACAATACATATGTTCTTTGTCAGGATTGTTTTTTAATGACCTTAGTTGTTCATTGACCCTAGAAGGATAGTCTTAATTCCTTGTGAAAATTTAGAAAAATGGTCAAATGAGTCAACCATGTATTAAACCATAGGCGGAATATCATTTCCAAGTTGAGTTAGAGGTGTGTGAACTCATGAATGCATTTCCTATGGAAGTGTTTATTTTATTTAAAACTTTGGCCAAAGTAATGCAAAAGTCTATGCTTGTATTTTGTTAGTTCACAATGTTCCAGCTTTCATAATGTAGTCAAATTGGTCATACTTAGAGGATTTTTCTAATTTTGTATGGTCGATTGGGTTATGTGGGACACAACATTAAGACTCAGATGACATAAATTTGTTGGTTTTATTTGTCTGTACTCTTCACAAAGGTAGGACCACTTCTAGATGGAAGGTATACCAAAAATCATTAGTTTGTGGTTGGAGGTAAAGTAGTTGAGTGATGCTCTCTCTCTGATAGATGACTTCACCACGACTTGTGAGACAAATGTATAATTCTAGATATGGAATACTTTATAAAACTTATTGTCTATCATAAACATGTTTAATTAAAATGAAATTCATATATGCAATGTGAAAGAAAAGATCATATTAACGTTTCCTTATTGAAATTGTTACATTTCAAATTCAAATGATTATAGTTTCCACTTTAATATTGTTCATGTAAATCGAATGAAATATGAAAGTCAAATTTTTTTATTATTGCTTTTTAGTATGTGGTTATTTAATTTCTTTCTAATTCATTAAGTAATTCTAGTTTTGAAATTTGAGTACATCATAGATAAATATATATTTAATCGAGGTAGAAAATAACATTCTAAAATAAGAAAATTCAATTTGTAAATTCAAATAATTTGATTGTATTTAATGCAAATATTATTATTTTGTTGAGAACATAAAATTAATTTTAATTCTTGGTAGAGGATGTCAATATATACATTTGTTCTAACTTTTAGAGCTAGAAGAGGCATAAGGAATATACAAGTTTATTTCTTGAAATTTGTTCATCCATTAAGGACATGCTAAGGTTGGTAAATCAAATTAAGGGACGACTCTACTATTTAGTCCTTATTTTCCTAGAAAGATAGGTTTAATTTTCTTTTTTGTTTTGTGTTCCTTTTGTTTGGTTTTTAAGTTCTAGTTAGATATTAAATTTTTGGTTTTAATAATAGTTTACACTAAGAATAATAATATAAATGTACTAGTGCATATTCATTTGATTAAGTTTTAATTACCAATTAAAGATGGTGGTTAAATTAATATTCTTGAGCTAATACAATAATTCCTTCAATCTTAAGATAGTACAATAATTCCTTAGGAAGAATTCATCATTTGTAGGATTTGTAGTAATATAGTGTTCGTTTTTAGCTTTTATTTCATGGTATGAAGTGGTGTGTAATTTGAGCTATTTTCCTTAACTTGGTGGAGAAAGGGATACATGCCATGAATTGTGATAAAAAAAAGGGTGGATGAAAGTAATTTTAAATCAAATGTGTATATATTTGTTAAATTAGGGTCATTTTGATCCTTAGTAAAGATTTATTTTTAGGTTCCAAATAAGTTTAATTATATCTTACACCTTTAGATGATGAAAAGTGGTTGTATAAATTATATGCTTTATAAGTTCATAGTTAATTGTACTAGGATCATATCATAAGATCTAATAGGTTTTCCTTTGGGAATTACATAGATAAGATAATTATTTAGACGAGCTTTCATGAGAGAGTATATTAGAGTAGAAGATTGGATTAAGGAAAGAAGGCTAGATCTAAGATTAAATGTAAGCAACTAGATTTAATGGCAAAATATCTAAAGTTTAAAAACACATCAGATTTATTTATTTGAAGGTATATTGGTCGAGGATTAGGTAGAGAAAAATATATTGTTGGTAGAATTCATGTTGTAGGAAATATTAATAAATTTGAGAATTAGAAGTTAAATATGAGAGATGGAAATATTGTGTTAAATTACAAGGTAGATTGGTATTCGTGATAAATCTAAGTGATTTTATTAGTCCTTGCCTATTTATAGGCAGAGAGTAATGTTTTCGGTGCAGTTTTTTGGACTATTAGCTTGTCTCGGGAGGCGGGTCGGAAGACACAAAACTGTTTTAAGCTATGGTTATGAGAATTTTTTTTATTAAAACAAAATTTTAGCTATTTCTTACAATTTTCTGATTGGCCGATGCGATTTTAGCTGGGGTTTTTGGTTTTTTAATTAAAAATTGTTTGGCCGCCCAATGAGCAACGAGCGAAGGAAAATATTTCGTATATCACTAATGTTTTACCGGTGTTGTCGTGTCTTCGTAGTGAGGGTCAGGTGGCATTGTTCATCGACTTCACGTGCCTTGCCTCTGCTGTTACATTCTGCATTCGTGGCTAGCACAGAAATGGTTACTTCAATGTACAAGGGCATGGGTATATTTTATTTTCTCAACGATAAAAACATTCTAGTCCCAGGCATAACAGACTTCGTCAAGTTCTTCCTCTTTATGTTCTTTGAGGTTTCCATCCTGCAATTCAGGCCTTTTGCAATGACAGAGCAATTTGTTTCCTCACTTCAGAGTGAGTGCGTAGAGGCTTTCATCCCTTGGTTTGTCATTTCAAAGCTGGTGCGTATGTAAGTCCTCTCAACTCTTAACACTCTCTCAATCAAAGCATTACTTCCATGAGGCAGTGGTTCAGGGTTTTACAGAGGAATTGCCATGACCGCTACCTTGCTCCTACATAAAAGAAAATAATGAAAAACTGCACATATTTTTCTATATTTGGCCTGCACAGACATGCAGATATCACAAGTGACCAGTGGCATTATGTAACATTGTTTGCAGTTCGATTATTTTTTCCTGTTTAGTGTAGGTGCTTTTTCATTAGTGCTTGTTCAATATCACATTTGAAAGTTCATTTATCTTAGACATAGATGAAATATTCTTAAAACGGTAGAGACTCTGTTTTTCTCTTTCCAGCGTTAATATTATTTAGAGTTGCTTATTTTTAATCCGTGGGTAACCTAGATCACTTGAAATAAGTTACCCTAAGAATTTAGGCTCTGAATCTCATCAGCTCAAAACAAAAAATCATGGGGCAATGGAATTGCACATATTAAATACAGTGTATGCCCTTGCATTGAGTATGCTAAATATCATAGCTCTTACACATTAAATGGCATTGGTGCTAATTCAAATTAAATGTGTATGATTTTGTTTTTATAAAGGATACTAAATGGTTTCAGTACTTGGCTAAATGTGTAATATCCGACATGTCTACTAGGGCAGTCGCAACTATAGCATCTGTCAAAATCTCTCTATCCCTCCTGTTCTCATGGATGTCAATACCCTGTTCCAAAGCCCCCATTTTTACACTTACAGAGAGGATGCTGGTGAAGGTTGTGGAATTTGGCTTTACACCTGCCAATTGCATTTGCTTGAAATTTTCTAAAGCCTTTTCAAAAATACATATTGTGCATATCCTGCAATCATTGCAGTCCACGTGAGCACATCTCTTTGAAGCACTCTGTCAAACAGTTCATGTGCCTTGTCGACATTTCCACATTTTGCATACATTTCTACCTGGACAGTCGCAATTACAATATCTGACAAAATTCCTCTATCCTTTACGTTTTGATGTATCTCCATACCTTGATACAAGGCTCCCATTTTGGCACAGGCCAGAAGCAGCAGCAGCAGAGCCAGTATTAGCAGCCGTTGATTCTGTTGATTTAGTTCCATATCCTCCAGATACAGAGGTTCCTCATGCAAATCTTAATCTTATGACCACCCATAGGTTAATGATTAGCCTGTAGGCCCTGTTGTCTCTAGATTGCCTGTTAGCTGGTCCTTTTTCCTATTAGCTAAAAGATACAGTGAATGGGGTCTTTTGAATTAAATTGATTTTTTTATGCTAGTTGCAAGTTGATTGATCGAAGGAAGGATTTGTGAAGCTAGACGAGATACGGGTCATGTAGTGGAATATCCTCTTAAGTTTATGGATTATTTTTAATGGAACTTATCCATTCCCTTAAAAGGATTCCCCTATTAACATGCACCATTTTGGAGATCAGCTGGGTTGTATGTTGCCTAACCAAGTGCTCTATAGCTGAAATATTAATATCTTATAAAGCTTCATTAGCTTAGCAACAGTGATTGCTGACGCCGAACATGCTATTGTTCAAAAGATGCTTGGGGGTTCTGCTAAAGTGTGTCCAAAGGCTTACAGGCTAATAGTGTAAATAGAACATAGCTATGTTGACTGGTAACCATAAATTTTTAGGTTAGGTGCACTTCCTCTATTATTCTATATATGGATGGAAATGCCAATGGTTTCATAATGTTCTCTTAACCAAGCAGTTCTACACTACACTGCCACACTAGCCCTGCACATATGGACAAATGAAATCCCTTTAAATGTCTAAACTCCCCCCTTTTAACCGTGTTCTTCTTCCTTGCCCTTTTCTTAAAAAAAAACCACTTTCGCCACTCCTTTCCTTCCCAACCAGTCTTCTTTTTGCCTTGAATTTCTCTGCTATATGGTGCCAAAGTCACCACTACTGTGGTTGTGTATGCTCTCCGCTTTTCTTTCACATGGTCTTGCTTGGTTTTCACATCCAGATCGAAGTGCTTTCCTATCCAAAACCCATTATATACGTATTGATAAAATAACTTCTTCTCCTCTCCTAATTGCAGATACTCTTCACTAATTTTTATATGCTGCCTCCCACCAAGAATACAGGGGAACAGGTTTACAGTTGAATGTCACCCTCTTCTCTCTCCTCAACATATGAACTTTGTCTGCCCATTTTCAGTTATGCATGCTTACATGAGGAAAGTAAATGAAGCTCCTGGGATCAATGAAATCAGTATAACTGTCTCAGGATGATCAAAACGCCTAAGTTAGAGCATTTATTTATTCATTTATGTTTTCGGTGATGAGGATTTCTGGTTAACCAAGCATGCTCCTTCATCAAGGGTTATTTTAAATCATCACATCATAACCTAACCACATTTCTTGAGAGTTATGGGTACTATTGTTGGTGTAAAGGAGACTTGAATCTACCTGACCTCTTTAAGTGTTTCCACTATAATTATCTCACAATACATGAGGTATAGAGGAAGCGTTTGTGAAGCAAATTATCTTCACTGTCGTTGCTAAATAGTCTCTTTCCGTTCATGAGTGAGCACCCACACCCACTACAACAACACATAGGTACCAAAATCTTTTCCACCTTAGAGTTTTTTAAATACTTCTAGACACAATTTGTACTAGCTTTTACATATATAAAGTGCATAATCCCACAACAGATGGCTAAGAAAACACAACGATTACTGCCTGCTTCTTTTGGAGAGTTCTTGGCACCTTAGTTTTCTGAATACTTGTTGGCACAGTCTAGATTATGTACTAACATAAAAATAATAACCTCTACATGTCTTTTGAAACATATAAATTATACTGTGGTCGATGTTCTTAAAACATTATTTTACCAAGTCTTGAGTCTTAATGTGTTCTTCTCGCTTCTTGTCACAATTTGTACTAGCTTTTACAAACAATAATTAGAGCATATTTAAACAATTCCAAAGTAATGACATCAGGTGCCATTAAAATGTAATGATTATAATCTTGCTTGTTTTGGATAGTATTTAGCAACTTAAGTCTTTTGAATACGTGTTGGCAATCTATACTGGCTTGAAACTAATAACCTATGCATATCGTTTGAAATATATAAGCTGATAGATGCTGTCAAAATGTTTTTAATTTTCATAATAGAAATTGACCAACTCAATTTAAAAGATTAAATTTAATACCTGTTATTTTTTATTGAGAATATATTCACTCATTTGTGTTTCCTAAGTTAATTTTCAACACTGTTAGGCTGTGGTCTAAGGGTAAGTTGGAGCGTGACCAAAAATTTTCAGTCACAAAGAAAAAGTTAACATTTGTAGAAAGTCTCATGTATATTCTGTGACAAATTAAAAAATATGGATTCAGATGTTTGCTATGTTTGATACATTGCTTTGCAGAAAAATTACTTTTGCTTGATGCCACTGACTTCTGCTTGAAGGTGTGTAAAAGAAAAACACTTCTAAAGTTTTGGATGGCCAGTGCATTTTGGCATTGTTTCCCCTTGGTGTAAATTTTGATATTTTTATTCATTGGAGCCTCTAGCAATTGCTTGTCTTATATCAGATGCTAATTTCTTTGCTGAATATGTTTCTTTACATTTATTGCAGTTGCAAAGGAAACATGGTGGAGGCATAGATTCTGTAAAATTTTGAACTCTGGAATAAGATAATCTAGTTATATCTTTCTCTTGTAGCTCTTAGAAGATATTCTAAGTCCTTGACATGTTTTCTGTTATTATCTTAACAACATTCCAAGTCTTTTTCTGAGATTGCATGAGTAGCTTTCTAGAGAATTTTTTTCATTCTGCCAGGATGTGCAGAACCAAACATTTGCAAATCAGGTTTGTCGGGTGCCAGTGGAGTTTAGGAGGTTTGTTTATTTATGCCAGGAGAGAGGAGCACATAGGGATTCCAATGTCTAGTTCAGCTATAAATGACTAGAGTTGCTATTATTCTTTGAGAAACATCTCTATTGTAGACATTGAAAATTGGACTTGACGTTTGTAGGATCTGGAGTTAATATTGGCATATAAGTGTTGCTTTGCATTGGACATTACAAACAATTACCACATTCTTTTGGAGCGATGTACATGAATTGAGTGACTTGAATCCTAATGTGACCAAGGCTTATGTGTTCTTTAGTGGAGGGTGGTTGATTGACTATATGTTCTCTTGCCTTCTGTACACAATATCTGTTTATGAATCTACAGTTCTTATGGCCAATTTTATGTGCTCCACAGGTTTTTATGTATTTTGCTGGTTTGATAGGAAAATTCTTTGTTTGCACAATATCTTAAAAAGAACAAATATTATTTATCATCCCCATCTTAGTCTATGTTATTGTCTAGCTCTATATATTAAAAATAAAGCATAAAGGTTTGCATTATTGTTTAGCTCTAATTTTTTTCTTCTTCGCCAGGCAACTAGGATTTTGAAGCAGTTTTCTTCCATCATCAACATCTAATGAACTGCTGTAAACATTTTCTGAGGTAGTGGGTATTTGATACTATAAGATTTTCTATATTTTGTGCCTATTTTGCAAATATTTTCTAGTGTTTTTAGCAATATTTGATTATAGATTCTCAGTCATTTCAAACAACTCAAGTTCGCAGTGATGTTCATATTTGATTATAGATTCTCAGTCATTTCAAACAACTCAAGTTCACAGTGATGTTCATGCTACGCAAATTCCAATTACAAGGAACATTTACACTTGCTGTGGACAATTGCATCATAGAAATTGTCAAACAAGACAATGCTATCACACCTCCACCCAGCTAAAAAGCGATTTGCAACTTGACACAGGTACTTATTCTGCACAAAATAATTACTTGACTTTTACAAAATGTTGTCTTTTTCTTTCTTGCTAAAGAATTTGTTTTGTTTCAGAAATGCTCGAAGACAAAGTAATCAACCTATGGAGATGCTTCTGAGACAAAAGGGGATGGATGTTATCACTACTAGAGAGGCTAGATTTCGATCCAATTCTTCACATTTGTAGTCAACCTGGCTTATGCTTTGTTCCCCTTGAATCAAAGGGTTTAGCATGTTTTGCAAACAAGAACTTCTTTGGCAAGCAGGCTTCGGAAGATGGATCTGTTTAGAAAATAATAATAGAATATTATCCTTTGATATTTGATGGATCTGTTTAGAAAATAATAATAGAATATTATCCTTTGATATTTGGTATAAACCTGGCAACAATCTGTTCTACATAAACAACTTAAACTGAAAATCATTTTGTTTGAAAAAATTGTGTCCTTGGCAAACGAGATGTAGCTTGATTCTTATCCATGCTTTTGCACTCATTTGCATAATTTTTATGTTCTTTTGATAACTATGTTGGCAAGCAACTATTTGTCTGCAATAGCATATATTTGGTTTACAATTCGGTAACATTCCTTATGATATGTCAAACAACATATCCACTTGACTGTTCCAGTGAATATGTTATTTTTGAATTGAAGCATATATTTAGTTTAGCATCTGGAAGCATTGTTTATAATATGTTATACATTCTGTATTCATGTTTACTTTGGCATTTGCTTAAATTGCAGTAACAAGAAACAATATCTAGTTAGGCTGAGTTGGATTAACAATCAGTCTGCTATTGCAATCCACATTTAGAATTTGTATACTAAGTTACAGTTTATAGAGCATACTTTTCTTGTTGGCCATGCCTGCATTTTCCAATAACAGTAACAGTTTTAAGTTCTTTGATATGACAATAGACGCGGGTTTCATGTTCATGGGTGGGACTCATCTTTTGCATCAGCTAGGGTCTTCCCTGGTAATTATGGCTACTAACCTACCACTCAAATGCTATATGGTTAGGACTCAGATTGCTCATGTTTGTCAATGGTCTCGCTTTGGTGGTATTGCTGTTAGGTTGTCAAGATACAAGAAAAAATGATTGTGCTCTTTTAGTTGATCTAGGCTGATACACTAAATGATGAAGGAAAAGTAAATTTTATGTCTCAATCCAATCAACAAGCTTGGAATAAGACTCAAAATCTATTAACCCACAGGCTATAGGTAGATCCACGACTCTTCTACAATCTATAGATGAGTTGCCCATACTAATATATTATGAG
>VDFB02322217.1:0-41582 GCA_007258455.2 Sequoia sempervirens | reverse complement strand
TTGAGGGGCGTTAATAGATTATTTTTCTATGTATCTGCAAGTGTTGTCCAATCCATATTAACCAATTTGTTCACTGCCTCTACCCCCAATATGGAAGCCAATTCCTCTTTATCTTTGTTAGTCTCATGTCCCTATATATATCTTCTTCTTTTTTAAATTATATTTCTTCTTTTAAATTTAGAAATAAAAAACTAAAAAGTAAAATTCCAAGAAACAATGGAAACATTTACAAATCTATAAATTAACAATGAATTACCTCATCGTGGCCAAAGTTTATTGTCAATGCTCGCTTTCCTCCATTGCTTGACATTTTGAGGCGACCTAGGACAAATTATTTTCATCCAGTCTGTGGAGGCAAACGAAGTACACATTTTTAGGTGTGAAAGTTTTCGTCCAATTTGTGGTATGAAAGTTATTTTTTTGTGGGCAAATATGTTTGATGGGTTTGCTTAGTGTTGATAACCTAGGGAAAATATGTTCACTCAGTTTGCTTAGTGTTGATAACCTTATCACGAAAACTCTTTCATAATGCAATCTTGCATGAATTTGTCATGGCATCGGTGACTATGGTGTGGTTGGGAAAAACCAAGCTATTTCTACGTTTATTTTCAGTAGTTGCCCAGTAGTGACCAACCCAATTCCCAGATTTTCCAAGCAGTTCACTATTTCCTTGATACCCATGTTAGGGAAAAAATACGAAGGCATCCTCACTTCATGCTATAATATTTTGATCCAAAGCTCAAATGGGTAGGGTAATTTTTTTTGTTGGTTTCTCAAAGGTTTTACAATTTATAATGATGGGACAATTTAGAGGTTGTATGGACTGGTTAGGCCATGAACCAGTAAACAATCACAAATTCAAGCAAGAAAAAATAAATTGTAACCTTACCTATGGTGTCACAAAGTAAATCGAATTTCTCATAAAAATTCAACTTAAAGCTTGACAATTTGCATGAGTTATTTGAGGAGTCTAAGATCAGCAAGACAACTAGTTTTTTGGTCAAAATTCATAAAAGAAGATCCAACATGGAAAAGAGTTTGGAGATTCCTTGTCTTTTTGGTTCTCGGTCCCTTAGGTCGCTTGGTCTTGTGGACGTCAATAAAATCTCTCATTCATTCATTCATTCATTAGTTGTTGGTGGCGCCCTGCTCTCTTCCTTCGTGCGACATTTACCCCTTTTTTGTCGTTTGATTTCTTCCTTCACGCAGGAAAGTTTTAAATTTTCAATTTTGATTCATTAGTCACGCTTTAGTCGATGTTAGTTAACGCCAACTTTAGTGCTAACTTTTGGTCATTAATGTAATCTGTTTGGGACGTATAAGGCAGTGTCAAGTGCACCTATTTTAGTGCCTATCATTGTTGTATAGTGACTATTTTCATTGTTGTGTATCACAAGACCTAGAGTGTTGGAAATAATTCCAATTCCTGTCTTGTTTTTGTGACCACCATTCTCCCATGGCTCCTTCATTAGCTGCGATTGTGTAAGCGGATTTTTTACCTGAGTCCATAGAGTTACTTCATCTTTCACCGGTGGTAGTCTTGATTGAGATTTTGTGGTAGCTGCAAGGTCTTCCTTCATTCTGGTGGTGTTTGGTGTCCCTTGGTCCACAGTCTTCTACCATTGGTAGTGTGAGTGTGGTGACCACCCGGCCCATCCCATCAAGCTCCTTCATCAACTTGGTGTAGTAGAGTGGGTTTTTTACCTCATCCATGAGTTGCTTTCCTTCGATGGTAGTGTGGTGGAAATCTTGTGTGACATTATTATTCCTTAGAGGATGCCATGTGGAGGGACATGGATGGTAAGAAATACTAAATGGTTGAGGAAAGTGGTTGGAAATGGAGTGAGATTAGCTGAATACATATACAATAGAAGTGAGAGAAAGCAACCTCAACCGAGGAGGAAGGTGTTTGTAATTCACAAATGCTGCAGCGTGGGGAGATAAAGTCATTTTTTTTTTTTTTTTCCTTTGAGGTCAAACTTATTGGTTGAAAATGCACAAGAATGGTGATTAAATGTGATTCTATGATCAAGGGAAAAGTTTGAAAATTAGGATAGCCAAAACATGATATCAATATGTCAAATATATGACTAAAGTGAGGTTTTTTGTTGGATAACATATTCTTTGAAATGATATAATTGGTGTACTAAACATTATTTACTATGTTGTGTATTATAGGGGTGAGACGAGGCCATGGCAATAGATCGTGTCATATCAAATGAGGACACAATGGATGAAGTGGGACATCAGGTACTCAAATTTTGACTTAACTTAGGAAAAAATGATTTGATGGAATTTTGTGATACGTCCATCTTTTTTCATAGTATTATTGAAATTTATAATGTATTATCTAATCTTGACATAAATTAATGCATGTTGTTGATAATTTTAGATGAAGTTAAAATCTTGAAACCTAAGTGTTTCAACTAGCAAAAGAACAAGTATATTACAGCATGGGCGTGTGGACACAAAAGCATTAAATCATATGAATATAATGCGGTGGAAGGGATATGACAATGAATCATGAGCACAACAAATGATTGCATTGAAGAAGAGGTAGGTCTGGACTATAGTACATGGGATGAATACTTTGAGAAAATTATTGTTTGTGGATGTTTTGTATGTCATGGAAAGAAATAATTCAAATGAGCTATTGTACAAAGGCATTACATATATGATGAGCTTCCGGTTGGTAGTATACCTCCTACAATCGATTCAAAATCCAATGGAATTGTGGTGAGAATTTTCAATTTGATATAAATAACATATATGCTTAAAATTGTTTTATATTATTTAAATAACTAATTTTTTACACCGTAATGGATGTAGATAAAGTTCTTGGTTTAAGTTTCATGGATCCGCGACTTCTATTCTAGAGGGCAGTCGATACATCAACAAAAATATGTGCCAATATACAACTTTGGAAGATGAGAATTCTGAAAACAAATGGCAAACAAGAACCGTTATGAAGATGCATAATTTTCTTAAAGGAACAAAGGGAAGGTGGACTACATACCTTATGAGAATGAATTTGATGGAGATGATGACTTTCCCATAAGTTTGAGATCAATTTACAAAGATACATTTGATCATCAATTATATTGCGCTTGGCCTAGTGATCAACAACTACCTAGAGTGTACAAGGTGTTTCAATTTTGGGGATACAACTATATGATACAACCCTCTAGTATTCGTGGAGAAAATCTAGGCCTCTTTATTGTCCAAAATGTGCATGTAGGATCCAAACATAGAAACAATTCAAAACAAACCACTAGGGTATTAATGCCATATTATGGTCCATCATATTATAGTGGTGAATGGAGAAGGCTAGCAAAATATAAGCCTAGCATGTTAGCATATTGTCTAAATTTGAATATGTATACACATCGTCTGCAATTTGAAAGTGGAAAATAAATGAATAGAGGCCATCTTATGTATATAGATGGACATGCATACAGACACAAAAATATTGTAGGATTTATAAATAGTAGTAAGGGAAGGGACCCTAATGTAAGACCGAATTGTCAATTTGTTGAGGTTATAAATGATAAAGATGGAGATATGGAAAGAGAGGTTGATAGATTGATAATGGTTGAGGGTATTATGGACCTTACCATTGGGGATGAATTAATGCTTCTTGTCTTCTATCTTTTGGGAGGTAACTACTCCATGGGAGGCTCAGAGGTTTCACCTGGGGTATGCTCTACAGTTGCACCACTATGATGTTCTTTGATATATGCTTCCTTCTTTCTGTACAAGTCTTCAAATCTACCAATTATCAATTCTATCCTTGATGGGGTACTTTTCCTCAACAAAGTATCCTAGGAAATCCATGGACCTCTGCTTCGTCCTTTATTCAACCTTCTTCATATATTCCCATTTTTTCCTTCTACTTAGTACATCGTTATAAGTAATGCAGTTCCTTATGACATCTTCTTCAAAATCCACTTGGTGTGGCACTATCATTTTGGCAAGAATATTGTGCCTTATGTTGTTCATATGATTTTCAGGGTCAAAGGCTCTTTCTTTTCCAAATTTCAATGCACATGTTGTCTTCAAATAATACTGTAACTCCTCTAGTGTGTCTGAGCCTACAGTCCAATCTTCACACTTGGTTTGGTTTGGCAAGAAAGTGCCTTTCTTCTGCTTGTGCATTACATCTTTCTCCATCCACATCATTTGCCACATAAATTCAAGAAATGCTAATATGAGGGGAACAAATTGTATCAGTATGTGTGGAGCAACAAGGCATCCATAAACTCTTATTAGTGTAACTTCCGGGAGGAAGAACCAATCTCCAAAATTGTGTGTATGACCCTACTCTGGTCTTAAAGCCAGAGGTCTCACTAGTTGCAACATTTTGGTTGACAATCTTGGTATTGCATACCCAAGAACTTGAAGGATTTTGTGTACAAAGTCCTCGTTGAATACAACAAAGCTTGAATTCTTGCACCATTTATGGACAGGTGTGGGAGTCCCTTGCTCATCTACTACAACCAAGTCCATTCTTTTAGTCCATTAGTCCCTATTCTGATATAATATCAGTTGAAACAGTAGGGAATAGTGTCTAAATGTAATTGGTGCTCTATCCTCTATAAATTGCGAGAATTCATCATCTAACGCCTTCTCAAGGTATGAAGCAAAGTCATATTCAATATTAGTTTCAGGGTTTTGAATTCTCATGGCCATCATCATTAGGCCTATTGGAATTTTATCTTGAGCATCTATCCCCAACACTTGGCAAAGAGCTAAATATGTATTCACAAAGTAATACTATAAATTTGTCACATTAAATGGTTCAGTAGTGGTAGTAGAGATGGGGAATGTTCTGTTACCAATGCCTCTTTTCATATATAGGCGTACCTCATCACTTCTATAAGTATTTTTTAACCTAGCATAATCCTCCTCACTTTTCTATAGGTTTATCTTGGTCAGATCCTGCTTGTTTAAGCCAAAACACTCAATGATGGCTTTTCTGGTTACTTCTACCAATACTGTGTCGTTTGGAAACCTTACTATTTTGGTAGCTGAGTGATAGTGTTTGGCTAGTAGTCTGATAAATTCTACATCAACAAACACATTTAGGACAAGCAACCTTGCTATATCCAACATCCAAGCGTTTCACACTGGAATATTCTCATTTCTCTTACTATAAAATACCAAAATAGGTCCCATCTAGATTTGGAAATGAGGGCATCCCTACAACTTTGTGCAGTGTCCACTAGAAAATTCTTATTATCCTCTTTATTAGACCTTGGAAGTATATCTAATATGGACTGATGGAGTGGTCTCTTCTTTACTTTAGGTTCTTCATCTTTAATTTTAGGCTGACTTTCTTTTAGGAGGCATGTTTCAATTTTCTCTACTATGGCTTCAGATGACAAAGCCTTGAAATATTTTTTATATTAACAGAGCTCTTTCAGAGATTTTTCATGCACTTACTCGAGTATTTTACGCTTGCAGGACTTCTTCTCGTATCCTTAGCTCCTTCCACACTAGTGCACTGTAATTGAGTGCGATATTGGGAAAACTCACTTATCTTTGGTTGGTGTAGTACTTAGTCATATTAGTTTTGGAAACCCTGAATAATATAATAGCATTTAATTTTAAATCATGATTGGATAAAATTGTAATGATGCTATCTCTTTATCGCGACATCAGCTTTGCCTAAGGCTTCTTATCATATGGTGTATAATGCCTATTGCATATGTTGTCTTCACCTCTTCCCAACTAGATAGCTGCGGTATGCTTTTGATCATTACTTGAAGAGTGTCGATGAGATAATCTTTATTTGTTCCTTTATTGATATCTCAATGTCTCTTCGACATTAGACCTTATGTTCCTCTTATGTTGGTTGTTGGTGTCGATGAGATAAGTTAATATCTCTTGCTAATATGCCACTGTCTCATCGATATTTTACTTCAGCAATATTTCTTTATATATCAATGTAACTCTAAGGCCGTGAAGACTTGTTTATTGTTATGTATAGAGGGTGTTTTTCCTTCCCTTCTATTGTTTTATCATGACTGCACGCTTGCCTAAGGCTTCTGCCAGGCTGGCATGTAGCACTAATTTCTATTGTATGCTGTCACCTTCGTATATAGTTGTATGCTTTGATCATTACTTGAAGAGTGTCGATGAGACAATCTTATTTGTCTTACCGATATCTCAATGTCTCATCGACATTACTTTGTTATATCCAAGAGTTGTGTTTCACCGAGCACTTGTAGATATACCTTGTTGATGTGACATAAGTGATTCTCTCCTTGATATGCCTATATCTTGTTCACATTTCACTATTTTACATCTTTGATGAGACATATAAATAAGTCTCTTTGACATAGGGGTGTCTAAACTGACGCTAAACCCGAAGCTAAACTCAAAGCTAAAGTCAGAGCTAAAAGTGACGCTACACTCGAAGCTAATATTGGCGCTAAAGAAAGTGTTACTTTAGGCACTAATTAGCGCCTAAATTAGTGTCAACTTGTACTGATCAGTGCAATAAATGGCAAAAATTGTGCCATCCCAATAAATAGTGCTGACGTTTTCAAAAAATTGCCAAAAAAATACATTAAAATAGTGGGTGGAAGCAAAAAATGGAGCAAATCATAGGGATTTGTTGTAGTACTAGCTCAATTTTTTTTTATGACCATTCATACTCTATATCTAGGTTACCCCTTTCCCATGGATCAGGCTAACCCCAGGAATAACCCACTTAACCACTCATAATGAAATGACTTTACTACCAATGTGATTCTAGCAACTTCTTACTTTATGCTACATACAACTAGTATAGTCAACCTACATATAGTGATGACAACTACATATAGTAGAAATACATTGCATTCATATAAACTCCCATATATAGGGTACATGCACATCTATATAAATATAAACCAATATGATAGGTTTTTTGGTGCAAGAGAATGCGAGCGGACAGGCGATCAACACCACCCAAAAATATTGCTAACTTTATTTTGGTTTTGTTTTGGTTTTCCTCCTTTGCAATGTCTAAACCTCTTAAATCTAATTTATGAAAAAGTGTGATTAAGAATGTGGATTCGACCCGTAATGATTGCAAAATATGTACACAATGATCGATTGAAGGCTTTAATGATTCAAACATATACATGGGTAGGTGTGAAAGCTTTGGCTTGGCATTTAATTTTCAACCTAAATAAATTATATTATATTAATGATTCCAATTGGCTTGATTATAATTTTAAATTCAATACTTAACAATTTATTTTCATGATGATATGAGAGACCACAGGTTTGGGAAAGGCCGATACATTCTGGTTAAAAATATTGGAAATTCATGTTTTATTTTCATCTTAAAAGAAAAAAAGAATTGATTGAAAGCAAGGGAGAAATCGACCGAGAAGGTAAAACAAACAGACATGGAGAGTTCACACCCAAAATGTGGGGAGGATCATTTGTTTCTTTTAAAAAGGAGAAAAGGCAGTTTGCAGCCCGTGTGAGGAGGAGAAGCACACTAAGTCAAGAGATAATAATTGCCAAATACGCCATCATTGCTAAGTAATATGAAAAGATTGAAGTACTTTTGCTTTGCAAAAAAAAATATTTAAAAACAAAACAAACGGATGCACCAAGTGGAAGAGAGGAGAGGCCGATAGAATTCAAGAAAATAGTTATGTGAAAAGGTTGAGAGTTATGTGAAAATGAAAATAAGATAAAAGCTTGTGTGGAATTGAAGAAGAGAGGGGAGGTTGTAGGTCTAAAGAGAGGCCAATATTCTGCTTGAAAGGTTGCACCAGTTAGTGAAGGCGTTGAAAGGAGAATGACCTATGTTACTGCCACACATCCAGTTTTAAAAGGGCATGAAGGATGTATAGACATAGACTTTGAAAGAGTAAAGGTCGTTGTCTAAAGAGAAGGACAAATTTGATATGTTTTGAGTGGTTTTGTATACTGAAAACAAAGTAAAATTTTAATTGTTGTTAGTAAGAATAGTATAAATTCAATGGGAGGACCCACCAGATACAAGTTGTTATGATCCATTTTTGTATTTGAATTGGGTGAAATCTAAAGTTGTTTCTTTGATTAAAGTTCGCTAATCTGATTTTGTTTATTGACAAATGAAGTTGTCAATTGATCTATATATGGGAGATTAGTATTTTAGCATCAAACTATAGTTTGTTAAAGGAATTGACAAATTTATGAAAGGGAGGTTGTTTCTTGCATCAATTGGTATCAAAGCCACACGTTTTGAGCATGCAAGTAGAGCATCAGGAGAGAGGTGATTCACACTAGGACTTGCAGGTGGAGAGTGAAGAGTAGTAGATAAGAGCTCATGTGAGAACTATTGTAGGTTTCTGAAGTCCTGAATAGTTGGGAGCTAAAGAGCAGCAAAGAATCATAGATTGCAAAGAGTGTGATGTGGATTGCAAAAGATTGCAGTCAATGAGATGGGGATATGTTTGAGAAAGAAGCCCATCATATGGGATGGATGGAGGCAATACCAAGAGAGGAATATCTCCTTGATGATGGTTGATATAACCATGAGAATGGATAGATTGGAAGCAAGGCAATGAGAAGAATTGGTCAAGCATGATGAAGATAAGTATGAGGTTGCAGTGAAGACCTACCATGAGGAAGGCATGGAGGAAAAGGGTGAAAATGAAGAGGTGAGCAACAAAGAATTGGAATTGGATGTAGCAATGATTGAGGAAGAAAAGAATGGAGTAGCAAAGAGGTTGCAGCAAATGGTGAAGATGAAGAAGATTTGTTGGCACAAATTTCAATGATAGAGAGTGAGTGGTTTGAGAAGATTGCAGCGAATAAAGAAGAGAAATATGTTGCAGCAATTGAAGACAACACTATAGAGGAAGATGTCATAGCAGCAAAGAAAGATGAGGTATTTTCTAAAATTTGTGAATCAGTCATGATTTTTTTTTACCTTCATTTATGAGAGGATAAATTGAAGAGTATGATGATGAGAAAATAAAAGAGGAGGGCGTGTTATTTGGTGCTGATCACTGGTCTCAGTGTGAAGGAGTGGGCAAGGCCTTGGTGGAGGGCTGGTCCTGCGGAGATCATCCCAAGAATAAGAATCTGTAAGAGGGCTGGTGTCAATTCAGAGGATGGGCACATGGTGGATGGAATCCATGAGAGGAGGAGAAGGGTGGCAATGGAGTAAAAAGAGGACAGTGCCTGTGCCTGGAAGTGTTAAAAAGAGAAGCGCCAGGAAATAACTCCTGCTATACTACAATGATATTTGCATCAAGCCAAATTCAAAGTGCAAGAATGGTTCACTATCTGAATCACCATTGTGGTATCGGCGCCCATAATCTACCGAATCAGTAAGATCATGTATGTATACATCAACAATTTCAATTCCAAAAATATCGGCTATAAAATGATTTCTTGGTTTTCCACTTCCACGCTATTGCCTAAAACTCTTAATCATGAATGGCGAAACGTAAGTGCACTTAAGAATGGACTCAACTCCAATGATTAAGTAATATGTACATTGTCGATTAGTCATATTTTATGATTCAAATATATACATGTGTAGGTGGAAAACTTCTTTAGCCTAAGTAATGACTTCAACCTCGAATAAATCAGCTACATTATATTACGATTCATACCTGGGCTTGATTACAATTTTAAATTCATCATTCAGTACGTCTTCTGGCATTATGAAGATAGCGCAGACCATATGGCTTGGTGCTGCCACATCTACCGCACTGGAAATTGATATGCCTGATTTTATCTTAAGAAAAGAACCAATTGGAAAGTGCTAAAGGAGAAACTTCACCAGCATATAGAGCCCGCGACCAAATGGGAGATCTTCATATTTCCTTTTGGCGACAAAAGGCAATGTAGGGTTTCGGTAGTGAGGATGAGAGGCGTTGTCGAAGAAAGAATAATTGCCAAATATGCCATCATTGCTAAGTAATACAAAAAGATTGAAGTTCTTTTGCTTTGCAAAAAAAAAAAGATTTAAAAACAAAACAAAGGGACATGCCAAGTGGAAGAGAGGATAGGCCAATAGAATTTAGGTGAATAGTTATGTGAAAAGGCCAAGAGTTATATGACGAGGCAGATAAGATAAAAGCTTGTGTGGAATTGAAGAAGAGAGGGGAGGTCGCAAGTCTAAAGAGAGGCCAATATTCTACTTAAAGGTTGCGCCATTTAGTGAAGGAATTGAAAGGAGAATGACCTTTGTTACTGCCACACATCCAGTTTTAAAAGGGCATGAAGGATGTATAGACACAGACTTTGAAATATTAAAGGTCGTTGTCCAAAGAGAAGGACAAATTTGATATGTTTTGAGTGGTTTTTGTATGTTGAAAGTAGAGTAAATTTGTAATTGTTGCTAGTAATAATTGTATAAATTCGATGGGAGGACCCACTGGATACAAGATGTTATGATTTGTTTTTGTATTTGAATTAGGTGAAATCTAAAGTTGTTTCTTTGATTAAAGTTTGCTAATCTGATTTTGTTTATTGACAAACGCAGATGTCAATTGATCTATATATGGGAGATTAGTATTTTAGCATCAAACTACAATTTTTTAAAGGAATTGATAAATTTATGAAAGGGAGGTTGTTTCTTGCATCATATCTCCAACATAATAAGTAGCCAAGAAACATGCATGCATGTACAAGCATCACCACACACTCAAAAACATTCCTTTTCAATATAGTAACCAAAACTATTTAACATTTCCAACATAAATGACAAAGGTATAGAAAATAGCATGCTTGTATAAAAGCTTCAATTGATTAATCTCCCTTCCTAGCTCAATTCCTTAAGCCTATTTGATGCTTCCTCCAAGATCAACTTAATTCCCTCTTCTAGTCTCTCACTAATTCTCTCAACAATCACAAATGCAAATAGCAAAACAACTTTCTAACTCTCAAGCTCTCAACTCTAAGGCACAAAAAATATAGCAGAATAACAACAAGGTAATCAAATTGAAAAGTCTCACAATTCGTAGAATGAGCACTTCTATTTATACTAAATTGCAAGAAACCAAACACTACAAACAAATTTCTACCACCTTTCTATCCACATACAACAACTCATCAAAATAACTTATAGGCTTGCAACACATAATAGTCCTCACCATTCAAATGGCTGAGTTGGCTTGTTTCAAAAGACAACAAGACTCTTTTATTGAGTCAAAAGAATAGTAAGCTAACTAGCAAGTTTACTATTTGTTTTACATGTTGAATTCCTCCTTATATTTCTACCAAGTTTACATTAACTGAGTCTTATGGTTATAATCTATCTTAGAAGACTTATTTTTGCATACAAACTCTTGTCCTATCTCTACCTTACAACTTCACATTGCAAATAGTATTTAGTGCTAACTCATTCTAATCCTATGCGCTGAGTTTGAGCTATATTCATGCACATCATATGAGGTAAGGTTGTTGTTCTTACGTGGCTTTTAGCTCGGTTGATTTCATGGTTATCATCAACATTAGGGGAGAGGGGGCCATAGTGGAGCACCCTAACTTCACATTTCTCAAAATCTTATGTGGAAATTTTAAATCACTCCCAATTTTGTACAACAATTTATTTGGCAACTTACGTGCTTCTATATTTCGTTTTAGAGCCACATCAACATGCTTTTTGTTGAGGTATCCAAAAAGGCCCAAAAAAAAGGTGAGACCGACAGTGGTGCACTAAGTCATGTTTTATTGGTATGCTGATGTGGCATCACATGATTTGTCAATTTGTGCACTTAATGGATAAAAAGTGTTTTACAATTGGATATTAAGGTGCTCCACTGTAAGGCCCACTAAGGACTACTTCTATCACCAGTATTGGACCCTGCTCCATTATGGATCCCTCTCCCCTACATCGACTCATTCGTTTCTACTTTTACCAAGTCAAAGGCTTTGAAAACATGACAACAATTGGCAGATTGGTTTCCTATTCATATTTTCCTTTTACTAATTCATAATGCTTGCATTGGCTACGCCCCAATTTGGGCTTAGAGGGGAACACTTGGTTTAAACATTTAATTGCTTTTTACCTCCCAACTTCCATGCGCCATAATATACCCTCTCTGGTGTTGGCTTACTCTTAATGTATGTGTTGTTTTGGTTTGGCCATTCCACTTCGAATGGCATCACTATATATCAAATGTGTTTTATAATATGCATTTACTTATGCGGGTGTTTAATCTTCTACTTATATATAAATGCATTGGTTCAAAGACACAATATACCGGTTTATTTCATAGCATTTTAATATATCAATCTGCTGCACTATGTTTATGCGTAGTTAAAATCTTGCAAACATTTCAATATGAATTGATATCATATCGGCTTCTTTAAGATGCCTTTAATGTTTCATATACCAATGTTTTATGAGCAGCACTATTATCTTTAATAGTGTTGTCATTCCATCCTATAAGTGCGCAACATATTAATATTATTTCGCTGGCTTATGCGTTGGTTTGCACTATAGTCTAACGTGCTGGGATAAACTTATTCATATGTTTAGCTTATGGCATGTTAAAATGTATAAGGAATGGCTTTAATATGCTTTTGCTTCATATTCACACAAAAACAATTTTTTGGTATTCAAACATTAACGAATATATATATATATATATATATTCGTCAATGCGTATATATATAAATATATATTTATATATGTAAATACATGTATTTTTTATTGACTTATATACATTCTTTTCATCGATGAATATATACACAAAATGTACACACACACATATATATATATGTGTGTGTCATAAACGCATAACTGATATCCCCATGCATATTATGTAATTGCATGCATGAGTTGTTGTTTATAAATATATACATATATACATTCAATGTATATACTTATCGACATAGATATATAATGAACACACAAAGGAATTTCACTTGGCATAAAGATTTACTCACATTTTTCCAATCAAGAACATTCAAAGGCTAAGCCCACATACCAATACAAAACATACTCAAATCTTGACAGAAGGTTACTTACCATTTCCCGACTATCTTGACTCGACTTGACCAACTAAGGTGTGAGTGTGTGTCTGCTCATTTAGGCTCATTAAGGGTTACTAGATTAAGCTCCTCTCATGAGTGATACTTCCCCTCTCTTCTAGAGGTTCAAAATTGTTCTTGCATTCAACTTAGTATATCATAGCAGTAGTTAGTCATTCACATGAAATCCACTTGCATTGTAAATCATTTGCATCATCCAAGCATTAAAATAATCCTATTGTAATTCATATTCATTCATCACATTTTTCATAAGTATAAAACATAAGATCATTCCTTTAAAATCAATAACATCTTAATGCATATTTCAGAATTTCATTCTCCTATTAAACATATTAAAGTTGTGATAAACATTTATCATCATATTTATTCACAAGGTAAAAGTAACTCGGTAACTAAGAAACGGGGCGTAACAAGGGTCTAAGACATCCTAGAAGGTGCCAAATTTAGTATATATATAATGGAGAAATCTTCAAATATCCTATATATATGATTAAATTTTTTGATGAATTTCATTGTATATTCAAGGTTTGGTTTTTTATACATTTTTACAATAATCTCTCTTTTAGAGATTTGTGTGTGTAAGGACATGTTATTGTGTTTTTATTTCCATGTTAGGGTTTTGTGTTGGCATGGATTGCACTCCTATTAATATTCACTTTATAACATTTCAAGTATGAATAGGTAATGCCTTTTACACCCATTGCAAGACATAGCTTTTCACCCTAATCATTTTTCAAGATGCTTCCTTCATAGCCACTACACTCTCCATCGTTCCAAAAGTTTGTTGAATCATGTCCACTAGACTAAAGACATTAACATGGGAATTCCATGTAATGACTTCCATCGTTTCTCCTTTTGATTTTTAGTTACATGTTTATATATACATACATAATTATGATGGGAATTTACATAATTATATTAATTAACAAATGGTATCATCGCTAAATTTGGAAAAACAACATTAGATCCAATTCCAAGATTCTCCATTGACTCATCCACATGACATATAGATTTAAGAGAATTTACTTCTTCTGATATAACTTGCACTTCAAGAGGAGTTTGAATATCATGTGAAGGGTCTAGGACATCATTAGAAAGCACCAAATTTAGGATATTTGAAGATTTCTCCATTATATATATAGAAACTCATATATATAAAGTTTAATTTTTTTGTATACATATAGTGAAATTGTATATATCCACGGTTTGTATATATATAATGAAATACATGTATACAAGGTTCAATTTTTATGGGTTTCATTATATATTTAAGGTTCAAATGATTTTTATATATTATTGCAATAATATCTCTTTTAAAGCTTTGTGTGTGTAAGGTCATGTTATTGTGTTTGTGTTGCCACATTAGGGTTTTGTGTTGGCATGGACCACACTCTCATTAGGGTGATCCCACAATATTGGTTTACAATTTTTAACCAAACTGAACATTAAATTGAATTTTTTTAACTAAATCTCCACTTTTAGGAACGCATAGCTTCTAAACCATGAGGAATTTGGAGATGATGCAAACTAGTGATTTGTGACATTTTGTATGTAGATTCTAAATATATATATTTCTAAAATTTTGGAATAAAATTGCATTTATTTTTCCATCTCCTTCAAAAACTATTTTTAACAGTAAACACCATTTTATAGAGTGACATGTACTTGCTAACACATAACTTTTTTTATATGAAGGATAAAATTCTATTTTTTTCTAATTTAGATTTGTAACTATGATATCTACTGCATGCAATTGGTTTCATAGTGTTTTATTGAATATTTTTTTCTTAATTAATTTTTGAAGTTAGTCCAGTTACAATTTAGACATAGGTTTACTTGCTAACACAACTTTTTTAGTATGTATCAAAATTCAATTTTATTTTTTGTTGGGTCAAGGACATCAATATATAGTGCACATATTTTTTTTTTAGACTTTTTTTTTATAATCTGCTATTTTTCCACATGTGCAAAACAAAGAGTTTGATTTTTGTTGAAAAACCTACATTCACAAGAAATAAAAAAATAAATATAATAATCAAATTAAATTGATTTAAAATTATACTTTTGGGAAGCTTATAATAAGGACTACATAATTACAACAAAAATAAAAATTAAATGAATTGTTGATCCCCCAAAAGGTAAATCAAAAATGGTTTTTTATCAGCATTTTGATAGGTGTAAAGAAGACTCTGTTATAGGTATGGTTTAAAACTAGCGGGGTTCTATCCAAGGGGGTTTGATCTAAGGTGGTTTGATCAAACCCTCTTCAATTGGAATCCTTTAAATGGAACTTTTCAAGGCTTAAATCATTATATTTTCTAAAAATATGTGATTTAAAAAAAATTCAAGGTCTCCCAGAAAGTGTAAACCACTATTGTGGGATCACCCATTAGTATCCACTTTATAACAATTCAAGTTTGAATATATAATTTCTTTTTCACCTATCGCAAGACCTAGCTTTTTACCCTAATCATTTTTCAATACCTTCTTTCATGGCCACCACATTGTCCATCATTCCATAAGCTTGTTAAATCCTCTCCACTCAATTGAAGGTATTGACATGTATCTTCCAAGTAACGACTTCTATAATTTCTCCTTCTGATTTCCAATTGCATGCTTATATACATACATATAATTATGATGAGAAATTACATATTTATATTATTTTATATATTTTCTATATAGGTGTTCACACACACAAACAAACATAATATATATAGTTATAGTTATAGTTATAGTTATAGTTATTCTATAGTTGTTCATAGCTATATATTTATATAGATAGCTTATATATGTGAACAAACAAACATGCATATATATAATATTTTTTTTATCAGTGCAAAAGCAGCTAAGGGACTACACCTATATATTAAAATCAAATATTAATAGTACAATCATCATCTGGGATTTGTCAACGTGCCACGCAGAACCCAATCTAGACCATCAAAACAACATACTACCAGACACCCATAGACAAAATGGTGCCCCAAATAGAGAACCATCCAACCATATGCATTTTCCATTACATCCAAGCACCCCATACCAAAATGGTGTTGTATATCACAAGCTATTACAATTTCTATTGCATCTCAACAACACTACATTGTTTATTATACCCTGGCTCCCAATAGTAACAAGACCAAAAAATTTAGCATTCATGAACACCCACCCAAACACCCCACCCATCGAACCACACTATATATGATTACTCACCCAACCCCCAATACCACATTATAATAGAGAAACTCATTTCACCTTAGGTGATTTCAAATTCTAGGGTTTCCCCAAATTGCAATGCCACCATCCACCAAGCCCTCTGTGGTGATGTACGCTTGAAACTAGCCTGCACCCTCGTCAAGAACCAACCCTAGAATCTATTTTAGAAACTTGATGCTTTTCAACGCAACTACACAAAATCTAGGAAGGGAGGCAAGGTTGTTTGAGAAGATCAAAGGGTAACACTCCGAAGGCACCCTGCGATGGCTCAACAAATAGTAATCTCCTGACAATGGAACCCCCATCCCTCAACATAATTCTCCAATACATCCTCTAGACCGACTAGATACTTTTCCTAGACCAATTTCTTGCACAGTTGGTGCGCCATATCCTTTGTCTCCCCCACGTCCAGAACCGAGGCCAAGAACATGGCTGATATATTTGTATTAATCTTGTGTCTGTGGTATGAGCAGAGAAATTCCCCACTGAGCACCATCTTCAACACATGGAGGATTAAGTCATGCTTTGTTTTAAAGACGTTCCCCAACTGCTTCTTATTTACCTCCCCAATGAACACCAGTTGACTCCTCATGCTCTCCAAGTATATTGGTGTATCCATGTTGCACTACCTAGACCATTCCACACCTACTCTGCAAAAATGATTCATGGAAAAAAACCAGCATACGCAAACCTTTATGCTCACCCACCATCCATCACCCTAACATCGCATGAGTCCCATGATACAATGTATTATTAAGTCGTCAACTCCCCCCGTGAGTAGCTACCAAACCATCACCAAATCTAGATAGCATATACCAATTAAATAGGCCCCTCCATCGAGGCCCTTTTTTCCAGGTCATTTGCCACCTTGTTGCCTTCATAGTATATATGTGTCACCTTGTACTCATCCAACTCCACAAGTATCTGATTAATTGGAGAGAGCCATCTCCTTAACTTCCAATTAGGTGTCAATCCCATCTTGATGGCATTGATTGTAATTAGTGAGTCCCCCCTCCAAGTGGATTTTTCAAAAATTTCCATTCTTAGCACATTGGAGCCCAATCAAAGTGACACGAAATTTTGCCTCATTATTAGTGCCAATTCCCAAGTAAGATGATTTCTCAATTAAAATTTTCCCCTCATGGTCCCTGACCATGCATCCAGCCCCACACTCTCCAAGATTTCCCTTCGCGACTCCATTGAAGTTGACCTTCACCCACCCCTCCTCCACTACCGTCCATTGCACAACCATCCCTTCTAGCCCCAAGGAATCCATTAATGGAGGGAATATATATAATACTTATTATAGATAGATATGTGTCTATACAACTATATTCATACGTGTACATTGTAACTCTAGCATATTGTAGAGAATTTTTTGCTTCAATAAGCTTTTTCCTATCCTATAATGTACATCATTTTTTTTTCTATGATAATATTTATCAAATTTTTATACTGATGGTTTCAAGCTCATATTTGTTACAATTTTGAAGACATGTATAGTTTGAAATTTATCTATTTGGTTTATTTCTTAACACAAGTGCATCGTACTTAGACCATTGAACATGGAATTGTACTATAAATATGAGTTTATTCACACACTATCACTATTGCCATATTTTCTCTAATGACTACTTGGATTATATATAGTCTAACATGTAATTATATGTGTTTTTACAATTACGTAAACATGTTTTAATAGTTGTATATAATTTTTTAGGCATAGATGTAGTATAGAATTATGTTAGATCCTCAAACTTATATTGTTGGGATATTCTGATATTTGTTCATTACTACCAAAATTATATATTTTTTGTTTACATGCATGAAATAATTGTTCTTTCATATATCATTTTATCCATTAATAATATTCATTATCATCATTATTATTGTAGTATTTATCATCAATTATCCTTCATAATCATTTAATTAAATAATTCCTATTATTCAAAATTAAAGAGTTTACTTTATCCATTAAATTAATATATTAAATTCTCATTATCCACCTATAATCCATAAAATATAAGGTTAATTAATATTATTTTTTTTCCTAATGTACCAATTATCCATATAATTAATAATTAAATAATAAAAACCCACTTCATATAGTTAACTATCTAATCTATTTAGTCTACTCAATCATGCTCTTAGTTCACTCATCAATTTGGTTCACTTCACCCACCCATGCACTTGGTTAACAATCTCATGCAAATAGTCAAATCTCTTTAACTTTCATCATGAATTGAGTTAACTATTTCATGTAAATAGTCAACTCATTAATCAACCTTGTTAACTTCCCAATCAATTATGTTAACTAATACTAATTATTTTTATTAAAAAATAAAATAATTTTAAATTCCATCATGCTTGCCACCTCTTCTCATCAACTTTGTCAATCTTGGATCAAACTTGAGACCCAAGATTGAATCTTAACCATTCATTATTACTCTTTAAAAACTATAAATAAAATGTATTATTAATCATTTATATCATCACTCTTTCATGCATTAATATTATTTCAATTTCATCATCCAAGGAATGTAGTTATTATGCTAGTGAAATGAGAAACCATATCTATCATAAGCATATCTCCACATGACACTTGAATTGAGCTTTTCATGAAGTAGAATAGAGTGCTTAAATTTACTTGATTTTAATGCTTGTTATTTATTCTATTGTCATTGCATACATTGCCTAGACAAGTTTGGAGGCTTAATCGATGAAGGACGCCGGTATGGCCAAATGTTCTAGTGTCCAAGTTCAAATTCCAATATTTAGTCCCATTAGCTATTGGAATCATAATCTTAATGATAGTACATTTTCTAATGGATGCCTCATTTTGAATATTCTACATTTCTAACTTTCTTTTTTTGCAAAGTTTAAGTCCTATATTGATTCTTCTATAAACGTGTTTTAGAGATCTGCCTTTACCTCTCACACACCCTCCATAGCTGAAATATTCCATCCATCATTCCATTTTTCTAGTCTTGTATCCCCATCACAATCCTCTCTCATATTACTCATTTTCCTCATTCCTTAAGCTAGGTCACCCCTCATTGATATCTAAAGCTCTAAATTTAGAAACCCTTCTTTTCATTCCTCTTAGTTATAGATCAAATCCTTAGATTCATCTCTAAGTCTTCTCCTTTCCATATTAAGTGACTATTCCATCTACCTATCTTTTTTCCATTATATTTGCATGTGCCACCATAGACTATACATTCTCCTAGATTTATTCATTTGATATAAAACCTTGCACACACCACCATCACGAACACTTAAGGCTTACACAATCTCTAATTTTACTTAATATATATTGAGGCTGAAATGTTTCAAATAAGGAACTAAGTAGGCATGTCTCCTAATAACACAAACCTAATTTCTCCCCCCTTCAAACTCTAGCCATCATTTTCTTAGTACTGAAGATCAACATCATTGTTCTACACATGTCATGAGGTTTATAATATTTAGGCAAGCAACTTTAGAATGTGGTAGATTGGTTGAAGCTAATGACACAATTTTTTTCTAGGGTTAGCAACATTCTAAAACTAGACATCCACATCGAGGGACTAGACACTATCTCTCAAAGGTTAGAAACAAGCATTTATGGGAGAGAAACAAGAACTTGAGAATCAAACATTAGTGTTTGATATTTTCAAAATTCTTCTATGACACTCTATAGAGCTCCAAAATATTTCTTTCAACCATTTCCAATAACCTTTATCCTTCTACAATCTCAACCAACAAAAAATTGATATTTTCCAACCTCCTTTGTTAATTTCCTAGTCACATTTTCCATTCCCAATTCTAGTGTTTAAATGTATTTAGATTAGATTCGGAAATTGTTGTTTTATGACTCAATTTGAATGAAACCAAATTAGCTAAGTGCTTTGAACACAATGAAAGAAATATAGTATTACACGTAGTTTAATAGATAGGGGCTAAACATTACTTTAATCTTTTAGAAATTCAAAAAAAAAATCATTAGCAATGTTACAAACCTTAGTAACCTTTGAGTTAATGGGGTTCTCAAGAATTTTTAACCTAGGTCATATGCAATTAAGCTATAATACTCATACTATTAGTAAATTAAGGCAGTATGAAATTTAACATCATTATCTTGTTGTATTGAATACAAATATTTGAACTCTCTTTGTAATATCTTTTACTATTGACTAGCACTTGCACCAGGAGGGGGTGCAATGGTTTCCTTGATAGAATTTATAATTATTTGTTTAATATTGACTAATAGTTATATGAAAAATAACTTAGTTGTATTCATAAAACATATAAATATCTACATGTTTTATTTATGAAACATCTCAATCCATAACATTGTTATCCTATTCATGACAATTTTAGATTTGAACTAGTAAATATAGATATAATTCATCACCACAACTATAGTAAGTTGTACACAATAAAATATTATGCATAAAATGAGACCAATGTTTGCATTCATAACATATTGCATAGGAATATATTGAAGAATGATGAGAGACTCGTATATGGGCTGGCCATTATGGATGAGGACAAGTACTAAAACTTGTTTGTTCAATAAAATCCATGTACAATAAAATACCTACCAATCCCAAGATTTTTGACTACTTGAACAAGTGGCTCTACCTAAAAAATAGTAAATGGCCTTCAAATCTACCGTTTACCAAACTCCAAGCATGGTTTCTTATGATTTAATGGTACCAAGTCCAATCCCTATACACTTTCAATCCCTATGCTTAGATGCACAATGAGAGCTCTAGGAAGGGCCCCAATTTTTTTTGGAGAATCTGTTGTCATTCCATACTCACTCTTTGTACACTGGTTTGTATTAGTCTATGTCCAACCAACTGCAAATACATAAAAAAAAAATATTCTTAGATTGAAATCAATATGACCTCCACTCAATTCTTTAAATTTTCCCAAGGCATAAAAGTAAGCTATAAGAATCATATTTGCACTAACTAGCACTTATGTGCTTATTGTACCATTTATCTTAGTCGACCTACCTTTCAATACACTTTTATTACCTTTAGTGGCACTTGCCTGTGTTGAAGTATATACCATGGGGTATCTACAAAATTTAACTCCACAAAAGGTCCTAAAACCCTTCTAGGAGCATCTTAAGAAAAAAAACAAAATAAACAAATTTTTGACACTTACCACCATTCTAATAAAAGTAAAATATTTACCTTGGTGGAGGTTGAGTTGTTGCGCGAGAGACCATAAAAATTGGATCCTCAGTGCACACCTATTATGTAGGTGTTGGATTTAGTTCTAGCATAAATCCAACAAAATCCAACTTCCCACCATGTGATTTTCCTAATTGGTATAAAGTATCACTCTCATAAGGAAACTTCTTTCCTTGAAGAAGAACACAGGCTCTCAACCCATCTCCAAGAAGATTCATTGCAACTTCCATCACTACCCTTTGTTCGTTAAAATACATAATATTGTGAAAAGATTAAAAAAATTATCAGCCCATGATTGAAATGTCTATGTGATTATTGTAGATACAATCCATAAACATTCTAAGTGGCATGATATTTGAAAAAGAAACATTCTTTCTATTATTATTTTTTATGTTCACCAAGCATTTTGATTGAAATACATACTAGATCACCAAGCTAAAAACCAAAAACAAAGAAAAACTTTTAAGAATACATATTCTAACCTTCAAACTTGCAACACTTATAGATCTTGGCATGTCCTAGAAGATCATTAGGTAGGTAAAAAACAATAGCATTGAATGAAATATTGAATCCTATTATTAAAGAAACACCTACCTATCAAGGAAGCACAAAATGAGCAGCCAAACAAACGGACAAATGAACAAACCAAGCTTAGTAGATATTACTAACTAACTAAATAGTGCATATCCAGTAGCCACAAAAGTGGTGAAAAGGAAATAAGTAATTTTTATTGTACCTATTCACTCAAATGACAGGTTGGATAGCCGGGGAGATCAAATATTTTTAATGAAATTAGATCTTCCAAATAAAATCTATCTCAAATCATGTATTTTTTAATTAAATAATCTCTGACTGTTTAGACTATTTACAGGTAATTTCAAGTAGATTCATCTAGACCATTCACACAAGCCATACACATCATCAAATAGATTTTTTTTTGAAAAAATTAATTAGAGTTGTCAGCACAAACCAATCGACTAACACCATTCACCATCACCTACCTCACTATCCATCATCAATAATTGCTATGTTGCTCATACTATAAAATAATGATTTAAATGATCTCCAAAGGTGAAAGTTGTTTATGTCTTGAAAGAAGATTTATACTGACAGATGAAGATTGTATAATGACATGAGACAGTTTTAGGTGAAACTTCCAACAATATGTAGCCTATCAGCTAAAATAAATTATAAAACAATAAGAACCATATTTATGTCGAAGGCGTTCCCTCATTAAGCTTTTCCAATCTACTTTTGTCTACCAACAGTCTATAATCTACGAGAGGGCTTTCAAGAAGATGAAACATATTGTCACCAATGATCTTAATTGTTCACGAAAATAGAGAAGACATCGCAATTATGTTGGGAAAATGTGTCTCAACCTTGCAATTATATAAGGTTTATTGTTGATAGGATGAATATATATTTATATATATTTCCTAGTTACATCGATAAGTGTATACATTGGTAGCACAGAGTGAAATAATAGCGTGTTAAAATTTTCAAGAAACTCCTAAAATGGTTGACATACATTAAATAATGAAATATTGTAAATCTAGTTACACTGATAGGTGTATACATTGATAGCATAGAGCGAAATGTGAGCGTGTTAACTTTTTCAAGAAACTCCTAAAATGGTTGACATACATTAAATAATGAAATATTGTAAATCTGGATTGTTCATTATTAGGTTTTAGATCTAATGGAAGATATTTTGTTGGCTTGTCTTGCCTTGGAATGTAACCCTATTTTATGAGGGAATTGTATTATGGTTGTGGTAGTGTGATGTTTTCTGAGAGTCTGGTAGCGGTCGTGTTTTCTCTTTATCTCTGGTGGTGATACTCCTATGAGAAGCTTGCTTTGCAAGTATATTGTAATCTTTGTGATTTCTGAATAATATATTGGGTAGATTTTGGAGTACTATGCAATTTTTGTCTTGAAAGGGTTTTCCCCATGTAAATCATTATGTTTTGGTATGCATGATATTTATGTTTATTCTTTTTAAGTTTTTGTAACTGTTAAAGATATGAAAATTTTTACATTATTCTCCTCTCAAGATTAGTGTAGGAAATTGTTTTGCTACCTTAGCTTCCTTACAAGTGCTATAAGATCCTAATCACCTTTGGTTTCAATTGTGGGCTGTTGGGTTTTTTTTGAACTAATCCATATTTGAGTGGGAACTTGTGCAGAAGACACTTTGTGATTTTGTTGATGGAATTTTTCAAATGGCAAGTTCATTAGGGAGAATAGAGGCCGAGAAATTTTTTAGAAATAATGTTGAGATATGGAAGCTAAAGATGGAGGATTTATCAATAGATCGAGATCTATGGGATGGTGTTGACAAGAACATTTCAAGGCTTGTAGATCCTACTCAAGCTGCTCAATATGATGTTATGAACCTTAAATCCAAGGGTCTAATAAGAATTTTCTTAGAAGACTTTATTTTAATCAATGTCCATGAAGAGATCTCTACACATAAACTATGGAAGAAACTTGGTGAGATGTATCAATCCAAATCTTTAGTGAACAATATTTTATTGAGGAAGAAATTGTATTCCTTCAGAATGGAAGAGGGTGGATGATGACGAGTCCAATTAATAGCTCAATTTTGATAGGGTTTATTATATATTTTTTGCTAATACCATAGACTTTGGCACTTGGTTGTTGACATTTTCCATGTTATTTCCTTAAAACCATAAACCTTGGGCATAAGTTTATCCTTGTGACTTTTAATGACATTAACATGCTATGCAAATTATCTATGTTAATTTTACATGTGGTTGAATGTGTAGACATGCAAAATGTACAAGTTGACATTGCGCATCTAAGTTTGACTACCAACATCATTTCATCCTAAATCATTCCCCGACCTAGCCATTTAATTGAATATCTTTATTTGATTAAATTCATTTGTTTTCTTCTCTTAATTAAACAAATCATGTGTTTAATTAAGTCTCTTAAATCATTCTCCATCTCTTTTAATTAAATAATTAATTTTATTTAATTAATTAAATCTCTAAAGTCTATCTATTAAATTGAATAAATTAAAATCTTATTTAATTTAATCTTACTTCAATCTCTTTAATTAAATAATCAAAACATATTTATTTAATTAAACTCATTAAATCATTTCCTCTCTTGTTTGATTTAAATTAATCCAAAAATCTAAGTCAAAATAAGTCAAACTTCCTAATCTTCATTAAATTGATCAAATCTTGATTAAATCTAATCTAATCTTCAAAATCCTCTAGCTTTTCCCACTTGCACAAATAAATCAATTTATTGATTTATTAAATCTTCATTTTCCCTCAACAAAGCATCTTTTGGAGGAATATTCTTCTATTTCAAATTCAAAATTTGAATGACATGTCCTTCCAACATGTCATTTACTCTCTCTTACAAGTCCTTCCAACAAGGCATTTACTTTTTCTTACATGTCCTTGCCTTGAGCCAAGTGGCATTTAATGCAATTTTCTTTCCCCCTCTTACATGTCTTTTCTCAAAATTCAAATTCAAAAAATGCATTTATTGGCACATTTGTCAAAACTTGCACATTCCTCACCCAATCACATTTGGACAAGTGGCATTTTTCCATTGGCCAAATCTTTGTCCCACATTGCTCTATTTTGGCTTTGTTTCCATTTCAACATTCTATAAATAGAATGCTTCACCATGCATTTGATCATCCACAATTATGCAAAGTTATTATGCACAAATATCTCTCAAATTCCATCCATCTTCTTAACTAGTTTATTGCAGATTTTGGAGCTCATTGAGGGACTTATCAAGTGGATCAATCATCTTCAATCAACATTTGCATTCAAGGAGTTGGGAAAGGGCAAATCTCCACACACCTATTTGCACCAACTCCCCCATGGGATCAAGTGTTTGCATGCTAAATTAGGATTTCATATTTCCATTATGTTCTTCATTGTTTTCTTTGTTTATTTCCTATTTTTAGCTTTGTGAATGGATTTCATGGGGAATCCTTGTTCATGCTTACAAAATGACTCTCTAACATTGTTTGTTGTTGTGTTTTTGTAGGCACTTCGAATTGGGGTTCACATAATGGATGTTACTTTAAGGTAATTGTGGATATGCAATTGTTTGTGCATGCTAATGTCATTATGCAGGTTTACACTAAGTTGTTGATGTCAATGAAGCTTGCAAAGTGGAAGAAACTCCTGCCAGCTGGTCAGTTGCCAAGAGAATAAAAAAAGGTGGTCATTAAGAGGTCAAAGGAGGGAAAAATCTTGATGGAGGGAAACTTCCAATGGAGGGAAATTCCTAATTCAAATGAAATATTGTAACTACCTTCCAATGGTCATGTTTGTTTGTTGAGCAAATCTAGGGAATGTGCTATGCTAGATTCTTGTTGGGACAAGTCTGCTTTGACCAAATTTGGCACATGCATAACTTCCTCCCTCTCTTTTTTATGCTTTCAATAAATGGCATCCTCCTATTTTGATGGAGTCGACTGCTTAGGTAGTCAGGGTTAATTAAAAAATTTTCCCTCTATAAATAATGGTCAGATGTCCCTTTTCATAACGTTGGATGTTCTCAAATTGTATTTTCATTTTCCTGTCGTAGTAATACAGTCACATTGTTGAAATGTTGTAATCATATTTTCAAGAAATAATATGATATTTTGATTTGTTGCATCTGAGTTATCTCAAGGAAGACTCACTCAAGGGGGCCCACTTGGTGAGAATTCCACCCATTTAGTTTGAAAATTCTTTATTTTTTCAGTAATTAGTTTTGGTTTCAATAGTTGTTTGTTCCTGCAACCATTGGAATTTTGTTCTATGACTATTCCTGCAACCAAGGTAGACAGAGTAGTTTCCTGTCTATTCGTTGGGATTTCTATTTTTTCCATCCATTTCCTATACAATTCTTGATGATTAGTGTAGTTGTTGATTCATGCTTAGTGCTCAAGTTGATTTCTTTCCAGCATTTTGTTTCTAGTACTATTTCTTTTCTAGTTTATGGATGACTACAATGGAGTCCTAGTGCACATACAGTTTTGACCCATTTCAAGTTTACGTCCCTGGGTTGACAATGAAATGCACCGAGGAAGATAGCTACTTAGTGCAGATGTCCAATATTTAAGTCACAACTCTAAGGGCTTAGTTATTGAATCATTAGAGGAGGCCAACAGTTTTGGTGTCATTGTTGGGGATGGTGTCAAACTAGGAAGTTCTTTGGAGTCATTGGTAGTTTCTTTCTTGTTGTAGTATTTCTGAAGTTTTTTCTTAGGATACCCTTCATTTAGAAAAGTAATGACCTGCTATTCTTTCACTAATTCTTTGTGTGAATTGGTTGATATCGCATGCATAGATGAAGGAGAAGAGATGCTTATGGGAGATTCCTTCCTAATGACCCTAACCCATTTCAGCTAGTTGAGCTTCAAAGTGACGACAAAGAAGAAGAGGCACATCCATTTGTTGATGCATTTACCAATTTGACTAGTTCTAAAACTTCCTTTGAAGACCAAAATCTGATTGAAAATCCATTTGCTTTGGAACTCCATCAAGCAGGCATGGCTAATGCAAACTGAAACAAACCCAACCAACCATCTTTTTCATTCCCCATCGCTCATTAGAATGAAGTTGATAACCTCAAAAACATCCCTGCTTCAGTCCTTCCTAAGTTCTATGGGCTTGTCATAGAATACCATGACACCTTGTTTAAGTTTGATATCCTCTATAGAAGCTATGACTATACCATTGACGCTCATAGGCTTAAGTTATTTCCTACCACCTTGAAAGAAGTTGCATTAAGATGGTTTATGAGATTAGGTAGGAATACTGTAGAGACTTGGGATGATATGAAAACAAATTTTCTTGAGTAGTACAAAGAATATTGTAGGGGCAGTGATATGAGAGGAGATGACATTTTAAGGATGCAGCAGAAGGAAGATGAGAGTTCAGAGGACTTCATTTCAAGGTTTCTATTTTTCCTGCAGAAATCTCCACATCATACACTCAATGAAGAGTCTCAAAAGTTGCTCTTCCTTAGAGGGATCAATGAAAGTTGCATTGATGCTTTGGACTTGATGGGAGGAGGAGATATCACCCAAGTTCCTTGGGATGATATTAAGAAGATATGTCAGAATTACTCCAGGGTAGCTTCAAAGAAACGAAGAGGTTACCAATCCTCTATGGGTAAATCATCCACCAATGGAGTTTCAAGGATGGATATTACTCACTTTTTGGAATATTTCAAGCAAGACATCATAAAAAATTTGGCTACTCAGCTAGATACACTTCAAGCAAAGAAGAAACATGAGGAGGCAAAGGAAATATTGGCAAAATATTGCTCTCATTGTAGACAAAAGAAGGACTGCAGATGCAAAATGGTAGCTAACATTGACAAGAAGATGATTCCACCTGAGTTCAAGCCAATCCAGGGTGATGATGATCATGTCTACTACATTTCACAAAGGAGACCATGGGCCCCAAGACGAGGTATGCCACTAGATCCATTATCTTTTGCTAGACCTTATTTCAATTCTTATGCATCTGGTAATCAATGGCAACCCCCATACCCATCCAACTATGGAGGATATCCACCTTAGCCTTGGAATATACCTCCAAATACTTGGCCTAATCACCAAAACTCTCCACCCCAGTGGTAGCAATCTCAAGGGAATTGACAACTACCTCCAGGAAACTGGCAGCAAACATCCCGATGGAGGGGAGGACAACAATGGCCAAACAAGACAACTAGTTACATGCAACCACATACATAGCCTCAAAAACCTACCATAATGCTCCCTCCTACTAGCTCAAGTTCAAGCACATCTAGACCTACTTAGTTACCAGCTCATCCCACACCTAACTTGAATAACAAACCACAACAACAACCAGTCTACTCTACAGATCCTAATCAATTCCCTACATATGATGTGAGTGTGAGTGACATTCATCTATGTTTAGGAACCACTTTGTCAACTCCTTCCACTCCTATCATCACCAAGCTTCCTATGGAAGAAGATGAGCATCAAAATGTCCCCATTTAGCCAAGTGTGCTTAACAATCCTGAACTAGTTCAACAAACTGATCAAGATCCACCATTTCCTCAAAGGTTAGAAGTTGTTAAACAAAAGGAAGAGAAGGAGGAAGCAACCTTTGAAATTTTGGATCAATTGAAACACATATGTGTTAATATACCTTTTTTTTAGGCCATAAAATATGTCCCCATATATGGCAAGGCAATCAAGGAAGCGTGCCTTAAAAATCCAGGGAGAAAAAAGAAAGAGCCCACTACAGTTCATGTGGTGGGACAGTTAGCAAATATCATGCTTGGGAAAGTTACTGTTCCTAAATACACTGACCTAGGTAGTCCTGTGGTAGGATTTGTTATAAATGGAATCTAAATAAAGAATGCTCTAATTGACTTGGGGACAACAATAAATGTGATGACTAAGGATATCCTGCAACAATTGAATATTGCAAATATGAGACCTTCTCCTACTGTCCTGTAGCTTGCTGATAGTTCCACTATCAAACCAGATGGTATAGTAGAAGACCTTGTGGTAACTCTAGACTCTTGGGAGTCCTTAACAGATTTCATGATCCTTTCTCCTAAAGCTACACTAGGAGGGTATCCCATTATTCTAGTAAGGTTGTGGTTAGAAACAATAGATGCTTACATTGGATGTCAATCAAGGGACATGACTATTTCTAATGGGAAAAGCACCAAAAATCTTGTTTTCTACCCTCCTGCTCAACCATCCCATGATATGGATAGCCCAATATGGGCACATGTTGGAGAAGAGGTCAAGAAAGTCAATTTAGTGGCACAAATCATGATGATAGGAAGAATTCCTTTCATGTAGCTTCAGGAAGAAGATGAAGTGTTGTCCCACATAACTTAGAACCATTGTGAGATACATGAAGAACCATCCTCTCATGAATCTAGTTCTGTAGGTCTAATGAAGACACTTATGCCCGCTCTTCCTGCAACAACTGATATGCTTCATACATTGCTGCCACATGAACTAAAAATGCCAAGCATTAATGAAACAACGATGATTGAGTTAACCACATAAGTGCAAGCATTAGAAGGGAAACATATTAATATTAACAACAAATTGAGTCAAGAGCAACAGTTGTCCTTGACAAACTTGTTGAAGACCCATCAGCATGCATTTGCATGGGACTACTATGGCATGAAAGGATTGAACCCCAAGCTCTATACTCATAGGATATATATTAGAGATGAATGCACACCAATGAGACAACCACAAAGGAGAATCAACCCTGCATTGAGGGATATTGTAAAAGGGGAACTACAAAAATTATCGGATGCAGGATTTATCTACCCTATCTCAGATAGCCAGTGGGTGTCCCCATTGGTAATTGTGCCTAAAAAGGGAGGTAAATGGAGAGTTTTTGTTAACTACAAAGAACTAAAATCTGCCACCAAAAAGGATTATTTTCCCCTTCCTTTCATAGACCAAGTATTAGATTCACTTGTAGGTAAGCAATATTTTTCCTTTCTAGATGGATTCAATGGTTACAATCAGATATAGATTGCACCCGAGGATCAAGAGAAGAAAAATTTTACCTGTCCTTGGGGGACTTATGTCTACTCAGTACTTCCATTTGGTTTGTGTAATGCACCTCCAACCTTTCAAAGAGTATTCATCAGTATATTTACAGATATCTCACATGATTGTATGGAGATCTATATGGATGATTTTACTACCTATGGTGTTGATTTTGCAGAAGCATTGGAAAATCTAAGGAAAATTTTATAGAGATGTGAAGACCATAATCTATCCTTGAATAGTGAGAAATGCTTCATGATGATGCAGGAAGGAGTACATAGTCCTTGGCCACTACATCTCTCAAAAAGGAATTCAAGTAGATCCCACCAAGATTGAGGTGATTAAAAATCTGCCCATTCTTGCAAAGCAAAAATATGTTAAAAGTTTCTTGGGACATGCAGGATACTATAGGTGTTTCATCAAATATTTCAGTAAAATAGCAACACCACTGTACAATATTCTAACTAAAGATGTTAAGTTCTAGTGGATAGAGGATTATGACAAAGCATTCTCTTATTTGAAAGCAACTTTAACCCATGCTCCTATACTTAAAGGCCCTATTTGGGAGCTTCCTTTTCATATTCATACAAATGCATTAGACTATGCTATAGGATTTTTCTTGGGACAAAAAGAAGGAGCAATTGATAATGCAATCTTTTTTGTCAGCAAGAACCTACAAGGAGCTAAATTCAATTACATGGTGATATAGAAGGAGATGTTGGTAGTCATCTATGCCCTTAACAAGTTCAAGCATTACATAATAGGGTATCAGATCTTGTTCATATAGATGATGCAACCATAAGATACCTCATGAATAAGCCCTTGATTTTAGGTACGCTAGCAAGGTGGTTGTTGCTGACGTGGGAATTTGACATCACCATTGTTGATAAACTAGGGAAGGAAAATGTTGTGGTAGAATTTCTCTCAAAATTGACTACATCAGAGGACACTAAAGTCATTGACAACTCTTTCCCTGATGAACATTTGTTTTTCATTAGTGTGCATACACTCTGGTATGCTAATATAGCCAATTATTTGGTTATAGGGAGAGTTCTTCCTCATTTCCCTCCAAAAGAGAGGAGGGTGCTTATTGAGAAAAAATTTCCTTTCTCATGGATTGCAAGATGTTTATTCTACATTGGACCAGATCATGTAATGAGGAGATGTGTTAGGGAAGATGAAACATATGATATACTGCATGCATGTCACAATGAACCCTGTGGAGGACATTTTGTAACCAAGAGGACAACAATGAAAATTATTAATACAAAATATTACTAGCCCGCACTTCATAAGGATGCAGGAAAGTATACTAGGAAGTGCGATAGATGTCAAAAGATGGGCCGACCAACTAAATTTGATGAGATTCCTCTATACCCCCAAGTAGTCATCAATCCATTTGATAAATGGGGACATGATTTTGTTAGTCCCATTGATCCTTCATCAAATGGAAAATCCTACATCTTGGTTTGCACTGACTATGTGACCAAGTGGGTTGAGGTTAAAGCTATGAAACATGCTAGAGATAATAAGGTTGCAAAAATCCTCTATTAAGAAATCTTCACTCGTTATAGGGTTCTAAGAGAGATAGTGACAGATCAAGGGGTTCAGTTTACATCAACCCTTGTCACAACATTGGTCAATGAATATAATGTGAGGCACAAGAAGTCTACCCACTATCACCCTCAAGCCAATGGCTAGGTTGAGGTGATAAATAGGGAAATAGAGGCTATTTTGACAAAAATAGTGACTATTCACAGGAAAGATTGGGAAAATAGGTTGCTAGAAGCTATCTGAGCTTATAGGACCACTTCAAAGACAACCACTAGTTTCACCCCTTTTGAATTACTGTATGGGAAGACAACCATGATTCCTATTGAGTTTTAGTATAAAAATCTTAGGACTACACTAGATCTTGGGATAGATATATTTGAGGCACAAAAGGATAGAATAATGTAGTTGAATGCTTTGGATGAGATGAGAAAGTCAACCCTTCATCATATTGAGATAGTGCAAAATCAAAGGATCAAATGGCATGACAAATACATAAAGGAAAAGAAGTTCCAACTAGGTGACTGGGCACTCCTTTATGACTCCAAGTATCAAGACAATGCAGGAAAACTATAGACTAGGTGGTTGAGACCGTATGAAGTTACATAAGTCTTTTCCAATGTTGTTGTACAACTCACAACCATTGACCTTGTCAAATTCAAACTCTTGTTCAACGGTCACCGTCTCAAGTTGTATCATAAACCAACTTCCAAGCAAGAATTCATGCAACAGTTTATTCAATACCAAACCTTTGAACTTCCTATAGCCGAAGGAAGCGGACCTAGTGTCCCTCCTTCTGACTAATCTAGGTATGCATGCAATCACATCATAATAAAGATTTCCACTTTTGTGGGAATCCACTTCTCCATTAATAAATCCATCCACCCAATCCATCTCCATCTTCTCTCTTTCCATAACTCCACCATCACTTCATTCTATCACCACCACATTAATTGTTCAACTATACTTTTAAAGGTAACTAGTACTTTCTCCACATTCCTTGCAAAAGATACTCCACATTTTCAGGTACATGCATGACAATCTATTATATCTTAATTATCTTTAGTGCATTTATTTAATTACTGCAAATTAATGCTGATATTTCACATAACATATAATTGTATCCTACCCTATCACATCATAATTACCACCTAACTTGTGCAGACAAATGCTCTAATTTAGGTTGGGGGGAGTGTCAACCCACATGTCCACATGTCATACATGTCAACAAATTTGAAAAAATCCAATTTGAATGATAGAGTGAAATGATGGCTTGCATGTGTGAAATGACACTGAACTACCACCATTTTTCTTGATGATACCCTTTATTTATGTTTTTTTATTGCCTTAAGTCATAATCTTAAATGTCACCAAAAAGGTAAATTTCATATGACATTGACGATAACACTACAAAGGAGTTGCGAGTTGCAGAAAGAAGAAGGAATTGGGTTTTCAAAGAAATATTGCAGGAAAGGAAATATTGCAGAAGTGTTTGTTTGACTATGGATAGAGACAATGGGCAGTCAATTGATTAGAAATGAACCTATGGTTCATGATGTGATACTGCAGGATGCACTTTCTCTAGCCGAGTTCGGGAATTGTGGATGGCTGGTTTATTTCTTGAAACTTGATAGCTTCAATGAAGACATTGTGCCAGAATTTGCATGGATACTCTCAGATGAGAAGGCAATGGTAAAAGGGCTACAGGTGATAGCTATTGAGGAGAGAATTGTAGAGGTAATGGGTTTACCTACCAACAGAGAGCCATACCATGCTTCCAAAGATGTGAGGTCAGCTAGGGCAGAATTCATTGAACCTAGTGACCCTTCGTTGGTTGTAGATAAGCAAGGAATGAAGATAAATTCTCTACCAGAGAAGTGGAAACAAGTAGCCATCTACATTGTCAAGTATATTACTTGTGAGGGCCGCCAGTCATGCCTCCATTCTATGCAATTTAAGCTCTTGAACCATATGAGACATGGAAGAAGAATAAACGTGCCCAATGTGTTGTATAACCTCCTTGTAATCATGGCAATTGGAATGCAAAAAGGTAGGGATAATTTTGTCTCTCACTATTGTTTAATAAAATTGTTAATAGAGAAATCATTGCAAGAGGTGTCTGGTGACATGGGAGGAGTTTGTAAACATTGATTAGTTTAGACCAGAAAATGTGCATCCTAGAGCTCAACCTCAACCTCGTAGGGTTAGTAGGGGTGAGAGGGTTGTTGAAACCACTCTTGGAGCTTCAACCTCTAGTGAAAACCCTAGCTCAAACCTTTCTATAGATAAACAAGCTATAGAAATTGACTCCTTTGAGTCAAAATATTCAGATGAAGAAAGTTCATCCTTAGAATTTGATCTTAATGTTCTTCCCAAAACCCCAATTCGAACTAGGGCTACCCTTAGGAGAGAGGAAGCACAAATGAAAGAGGCAAAAATGAGGAAGGGGAAGGCCAAGAAGCAAATGCCAAAAAAAGCAACACCAAGCCTTAGGAAATGGAAGGCTAATGACACTGTTCTTCCTGCAGCCGAAGAAAAGCATAAAATCCCTCCTAAGAAATCAAGACCAGCTGGGCCAACCACTGATATACCTCCAAAGAGAAGCTCTAGACTCGAGAGAACATCTAGGGGGGAGACAGAAGCCCCTATGGGGCAGGAAAATGTTGAAGAAAAAAATATTTTTGAAGAACAAGGAAACATAAGATTAGCATAGCTTGCTACTATTATAGAATAGGTTGAGAATCAAGAACCCCTACAGCCTGAGCATGATGAACAACCAGAATCACTACAACTGGTGCTATTTGAACAACAAGAATCGGTGCAAGGAAAGATTTTGGTAGGAACACATAAATCTCCCACTTTCTCATGGAATCTTGTAGCCCTAAACCTATGGAGTGAAATGCAAAGGAAAGAGGAGTGGAAAAAGGAAAAACACAAGCTACAGGAAGAGGTTAAAAAGAAAAATGTAGAAATTGAAGAAAAGAATGCAAAGATTGTTGCCTTGAAGGATAAGGTGGATAATGTGGTAGCTTTAGTACCCTAAATACTGGCATGCAGAACTCCTCCAAGAGTGTATGCACTGTATTTGAAGGAGAGAAATATTTCTTTCAAGCTGTCAAGAATTATTTCAGGTTTGAGTCCTTTGATTGACACTCCACATGAGTTTTTCCAGGCCTACCAATTTTCCCCACCTAAAGTTAAAAATATGCTTTGTGAATTATACTTGCATAATTATGTTGTGAATAATGATCATGATTGGAACCCATTACTATACATTGAAGATCTCCATTTGAGGGCATTTATATCCTAGATTCAAAATGAAATTAGTTGGGGGCAACAATTTAGAACTTATAGGGAAAGAGAATTTTTTACTCCCTTGCCTCTCAGGGCTGAATCTAGTAACTCTACAGACATTTACCAAACATGGCATAGAATTATTTATCACCCAAGCTACAAAAATAGGATCATTCCTATTAGGGAAGAAGCCTACAAGGAGTATGAGAAGGTAGCTAAAACTACCGGGAAATCAGTAATGGGGTACTTATCATAGAGGTGGAACAGTTTGACAGATGAGTTGAAACAAGTTGAACCACACTCTTTGCAAAATTACGCTGCAGCATGCAAACGAGTTGATAGATACATACAGGTTGGAAGGATGAGGCAACAGTATTGGCTTCCATTAACATTTCAACCACCTACTTTATTATAGCATGTGCCAAATTATAGGTTTTATCGGTATGACATAGCTTCAAAAAGGAAAAGATGGAACAAATTGAAAAATAAGCAAGGATTCTACTGGGACCCCAATTCAGACACTGCACAGATTGATGTGGGACAATTGGCAGTTGGTGACTTCAAAACATTGACTAGGAAAATGAATAGTGCTCCCTTTGTTGGAGGACCAACAAAACATTAGGTTGGGGGGAATGATGAGTCAAATTAATGGCTCAATTTTGATAGGGTTTATTATATACTCGTTGTTGATAGCATAGACTTTGGCACTTGGTTGTTGACATTTTCCATGTTATTTCCTTAAAACCATAAACCTTGGGCATAAGTTTATCCTTGTGACTTTTAATGACATTAACATGCTATGTGAATTATCTATGTTAATTTTACATGTGGTTGAATGGATGTTACTTTAAGGTAATTGTGGATATGCAATTGTTTGTGTGTGCTAATATCATTATGCAAGTTTACACTAAGTTGTTGATGTCAACAAAGCTTGCAAAGTGGAAGAAACTCTTGCCAGCTAGTCAGTTGCCAAGAGAATTAAAAAGGTTTCCATTAAGAGGTCAAAGGAGGGAAAACTCTCGATGGAGGGAAACTTCCAATGGAGGGAAATTCCTAATTCAAACGAAAGATTGTAACTACCTCTTAATGGTCATGTTTTTTTGTTGAGCAAATCTAGGGAATGTGTTGTGTTGGATTATTGTTGGGGCAAGTCTATTTTGACCAAATTTGGCACATGCATAACTTCCCCCCTCTCTTTTTTATGCTTTCAATAAATGACATCCTCCTATTTTGATGGAGTCGACTACCTAGGTAGTTAGGGTTAATTAGAGGTTTTTCCCTCTATAAATAATGGTCAGATGCCCCTTTTCATAAGGTTGGATGTTCTGAGATTCTACTTGCATTTTCTAGTCTTAGTAATACAATCACATTTTTGAAATGTTGTAATCATGTTTTCAAGAAATAATATGATATTTTGATTTGTTGCATCTGAGCTATCTCAAGGAAGACTCACTCAAGGGAGCCCACTTGGTAAGAATTCCATCGATTTAGTTTAAAAGTTTTTTTTTCTATTCAGTAACTAGTTTCAGTTTTAGAAGTTGTTTGTTCCTGCAACCACTGGAATTCTATTATGTGACTATTCCTACAGCCAAGGCAGACAGAGTAGTTTCCTATTTGTTTTCTGAAATTTCTATTTCTACCATCCATTTCCAGTATAGTTGTTGATGCTTAGTGTAGTTGTTGATTCATGCCCAGTGCTCAAGTTGATTTATTTCCAGCATTTTGTTTTTAGTACTGTTTCTTTTCTAGTTTATGGATGACTACAGTGGATTCCTAGTGCACATACAGTGCTAACCCATTTCAGTTTTACATCTTTAGGTTGACAATGAAATGCACCTTCATAATGAGTAAGATAGATACTTAGTGCAGATGCCCAAGGATGCCCAAAATGTTCGTGGAAGACTTAAGGAAAAAGCTAAGAAGAATGATAAGTGTGACAAATCCAAGTCTAAAGGAAGATCTAAATCTCTTGGAAAGTCCAAACTTATTTGTTGGAACTGCGGTAAGCCTGAACAAGTTCATAAGGAATGCAGAGAAGAATAGAAGAAGAAAAATGAGAGATTTGATTATGATTTCAAGTCTGAGAAGGAATATGGTGACGTATTCATTGCAACTTTGGCAACTCATGTAGGTAATGGGTAATGATGCATGGTTAATTGAATCAAGTGCATCTTTTCATATGACCTTTAATAGAGATTGGTTTTTTGAATATGAAGAATTTGATGGAGGTAAGGTGTACTTGGGTGATGATTCTCATTAGAAATTGTTGGTCATGGTAAAGTTAAAATCAAGTTTCCTGATGGTAGAATAAAAAGGATTAATGGTGTGTTTTATATCCGTAGTTTAGCCCAAAATTTGTTATATGTGAGAAAACTAATAGATGCAGGTGTGCAAGTAGTATTTTTTGATGCAGGATGCAAGATGGTTAGAGGTGTTATAGTGATTGCTAGAGGTGTCAAATATGGCACATTGTATAAGCTAGATGTATGCATTGTTGAGTGCAATAGTACTTATGTGAAAAGCATGTTTGTGAAAGAAGTGATGGTTTCACTTTCAACAAATGGTCATGGCTTTTGGGTACCCAAGGGTGTTCTTTCTTCTGAATCAAAGTTAGCTACAAAGAAAACTATGTTATGGCACGAGAGACTTGGCCACATTGGAGAAAAGGGTCTAAGGACCTTGAAAAATAAAAAACCTTGGTGAAGGTTTATCTGATTGTAATCTTGAATTTGATTTTTGTGAGCATTGCATTTATGGAAAACAAAATCATGTTTAGTTTTACTTGAGTTCTCGTGAATCTTGTGGTGTGTTGGATCTTATTCACTCTAATGTGTTTGTTCTTGTAGATGTTCCTTCGATTGGTAAATCTGCATATTATGTTTCATTTATTGATGATTATAATAATACATGGGTATATTTTCTAAAGAGTAAATCTAAATTTTTCAATTGATTTAAAGAATTTAAAACAATGGTTGAGTTGCAAACTGGAAAGAAAATAAAATGTTTTAGGATTGATAATGGCAGTGAATTTTTCTCTAACAGTTTTAATAGATTATGTAAATATTGTGGTATTCATAGATAGAAGACAACTCTGTATTCTCCACAACAGAATGGAGTTGTAGAAAGAATGAACAGGAAACCAATGGAGAAGGCTAGGAGTATGTTGAGTGGCGCTAGTCTAGAACAAAGGTTTTGGGCTGAAGGTGTTGTCACTACCTGTTGCTTGATTAACAAGTCTGCTACATCAAATTTTTTTCATAAGACACCTACAAAGGCATGGTTGAGCCACAATCCTTCATTAAGACATCTTAGAGTTTTTGGTTGCGAGGCATATGCACATGTGCCAAAGAAGAAGCGAACAAATTTGGAGAAAAAGGCTGTGAAATGTATCATCATCGGATATAGTTATGGTGTGAAAGGATACAAGATTTGGGATCATATTGCAAAAAAGGTAATACATAGTAGAAGTGTTATTTTTAGAGAAACTAAACCTTCTTCTATTATATTGCAGCCAAAGCAAACTAAACAGGAAGATGTGATTTAATTTCCTTCTACACTTGAGAAAGTTGAATCGAGGCACAAGCATAGACAAGAATTTTAAGAGAGTTCATCTAGCTCTTCATCTTCAAAAGAGGAGGAAGAACCTCCAACTCAGCTTGTTCATAAGTCTACAAGGCATAGACAACCACCTGAAAGGTATTCACTTGATGATTGAAGGTGTATTTTTTCTTTGAATACTAACACATGGATGAACCCAGATCTATAAAAGAGCACTAGATATGAATGATGCAAAATCCTAGAAGATTGTTATGGATGAAGAAATGAAATCTTTAAAACAGAATGATACATGGGATCTTGTACCATTATCTGAAGGAAAAAAACCTATTGGTTGCAAATGGGTGTTTAATAAAAATATTGGTTCAAATGGAGGTATTGAGAATTACAAAGCAAGGTTGGTTGCAAAGGGTTACTCTCAAGTTGAGGGTGTTGATTATGGTGAGATATTTTCTCCTGTTACAAAAATGACATCCATTAGATTTTTGTTTTCTATTGTTGTTGCTTATGATTTAGAGGTTGAGCAAATGGATATGAAAATTGCTTTCCTTCATGGTGATTTGGAGGAGGATATTTATATGACAAAACCATAGCACTACATGGTGAAAGGTAAAAGTAAATTGGTTTGCAAATTGAAGAAATCTTTGTATGACCTAAAATAGAGTCCTAGGATGTGGTACCAAAAATTTGATACATATGTGTTGAGTTTGGGATTTGAGTGTTCTAAATTAGATCATTATGTTTATTATAAAACTGATGGTGATCATTTCTTGTTTATTGCATTATATGTTGATGATATGCTATTTATTGGTAGAGGGAAAGGTATGATTTCAAAATTGAAACCTCAACTTGATGCTAAATTTGAAATGAAAGATCTTGGTGCAACTAAACACATTCTTGGGATGAAAATTAAAAGAGAGAGTGAACATAAAGCTATGGCTTGGCCAAAGTAAGTATTTCAACTGAATTTTACTAAGGTTTGATATGCAAGATTGTAGACCATTGTGTGTTCCTATTTTAGTTGGAACAAAGTTATCTATTTCAAATTGTCCAACATCTCCATTAGAGATGGAAGACATGAGTAAAGTGCCTTACCAAATTGCAATTGGAAGTTTGATGTATATCATGGTTTGTACTAGACCAAACATTTCCCAAGCAGTGGGAGTTCTTTCCAGATATATGTCTAATCCTGGTAGAGTTCATTGGGATGTAGTTAAAAGAGTCTTCATTTATTTGTGGGGTACCTTAGATTATTCCTTGTGTTATCATAGCAATGTGACTGAAGATGATATTTTCCTTGATATTCATGCTTATGTGGATTCAGACTAGGCAGGTGATGTTGATAGCAAACAATCCACCAATGCTTATGTGTTATCTTTATTTGGTGGTGCAATTAGTTGGATGAGTAAGTGACAGGTTGTGGTTTTTTTGTCCACTACTAAAGAAGAGTATATGGAAGTTACTCATGCTTGTAAAGAAGCCATTTGGATTAAGAATTGCTTAGATATTGAACAAGTTACAGGACAATTTATTGCACATTGAGGAGCAGAACTTGACATTTCATGTTAGGACCAAGCACATTGATGTATGGTATCATTTTGTTAGAGATATGGTCGAAGATGGTAGGGTGAAGCTAGTTAAGGTAGAGACTTTGATGAATGTTGTTGATTCTTTAACTAAGCCTATGAGCATAGAGAAGTTCAAATGGCATTCAAAGACTATGGGCCTTTCGGACCCTAGCAATTTAAGAGATGATGTTTACACCCTCACATTACTCTTGCAAGGTGTGCAACAAATGGGAGATTTTTTGGGAAAATGTGTCTCAACCTTACAATTATATAAGGTTTATTGTTGATAAGATGTATATATATATTTCCTAGTTACGTCGATAGGTGTATACATTGGTAGCACAAAGAAAAATGTGAGCATGTTATCTTTTTTAGGAAACTCCTAAAATGGATGACATACATTAAATAATGATATATTATAAATCTAGACCATTCATTATTAGGTTTTCGATCTAATGAAAATATTTTGTTGGCCTGTCTTGCCCTAGAATGTAACCCTATTTTATGAGGGCATTGTATTATGGTTGTGGTAGTGTGATATTTTCTAAGAGTCTGATAGCAGTCATGTTGTATATTGATCTTTGGTGGTGATACTCCTATGGGAAGGTTTCTTTGCAAGTATATTGTAATCTTTGTGATTTTTGAATAATATATTGGGTGGCTTTTGGAGTGTGGGATTTTTCTCCTAAAAGGGTTTTCCCCACGTAAATCACTATGTCATGGTATGCATGATATTTATGTTTATTATTTTTAATTTTCTATAACTATTAAAGATATATTTTTTTTTGCATTATTATCCTCTCAATATTAGTGTAGGAAGTTGTTCCACTATCTTAGGTTCCTTACAAGTTATCTGCAAATTGACTGATGTTATCTATTGCCTTCAATCTCTGGTAACTTGTGTTAAGTCTCTATCACCGCCAAATTTTGTATGTCACCACCACATTTCATTCATATTTATGTATCCTTTTTCATGAGATTTTAATTACAAAAATGATCGCTTTGTCCAAAAAAACTACTTTTCTCTTTCAGAGGTTTGAATTTTGTGAGATTCTATTTTTGTTTCATCTCTATTTCAACAGCTGCCCATTATTAATTTTTTTATGGCTTTTTGAATCTAAAAAAATTGTTTTGTGATCTATTGGCATATTCGATTTGGTTCACTTTTTTTTTTTTAAATAACTCATTTGTTAGGGCTTCATTGATAGATAAACACAAATTGTGCAAAATCTTCAGGTACACCACTTGCCTAGTTTCAGTCACCCTTTTTGGGATCCTATAGACAACTAGATAATTTTATTATATGTTTTATTTGATAGTAAAATCATTAAAATGTTGACCAAGACTTAAGATTTAACATGTAATTTTCTATATATATATATATATATTTCCTCTCTTTGCTCAAGCTCAACTTTGTTTGTGATGTTTCTCTTTTTGACCTGAGAAGAGTGTGATTTAAGTAAACTTTATCCTAATTAGGGTTAATCTTAGTAACCAAAATTGAATAGTCCTTAGACCTTATTGATTTAATTATTAAGTTTTATCCTTCATGGAAGTAGAGGATTGAGTTCACAGGATCACAACAATTGTTGTGATACCCCGGGCTCTTGCAACCTTGAAGTTTTTTAATGCCTTAAAGTTTATTTATTCTAA
>VDFB02322216.1:31848-50783 GCA_007258455.2 Sequoia sempervirens | reverse complement strand
TCCTTTAACCCTATACTTAAACCCTAAACCCTACATTCAACCTTTTACCCTAAACCCTAAACCCTAAACTCTCAATCCTAAACCCTAATCCCTATACCCTATACATTTAACCCTATACCCTCAACCCTGAACACTATCCCTCAACCCTATACCTAAAACCCTAAACCCTAGACCCTCAACCCTCATCCCTATACCCTATACCCTCAACCTTATAACCTAAACCCTAAACATTATCCCTCAACCCTATACTTAAACCCTAAACCCTACATTCAACCTTGTACCCTAAACCCTTAATCCTAAACCTAATATCTTGAACCCTATACCCAGTATTCTAAACCCTAATCCCTATACCCTATACACTTAACCCTATACCCTCAACCTTGAACACTATCCCTCAACTCTCAACCTTATATCTTAAATGCTAAATCTTGTATCCTCAACCCTCATCCCTTTACCTTATACCCTCAACCTTATACCCTAAACCATAAACATTATCCCTCAAATCTATACCCTCAACCATATTCTTAAACCCTAAACCCTACACTCTCAACCCTTAACCCTATACCTTATACTATCAACCCTATACCCTAAACCCTATACCTAATATCCTAAACCCTAATCCTTATACCCTATACACTTAACCCAATTCCTCTCTACTCTCTATCTCACCATTCTCTCCCTATATACTTCTCTCTATCTCACCATTATCTCCCTATATACTTCTCTCTATCTCCCTCTCCATCTCTACCTCTCCCTCCCTCCTTCCCTCTCTCTTCCTCTCTCTAAATATCCCTGCCTTCCTCCTCTCTCTCTCACTCTCTCCTTCCCTCTCTACTCTCTATCAAGCACCAGTCTCTATCTCTTCCTCCCTCCTCTCTCTCTCTCTCCCTCCCTCCCTCGTTCCCTCTCTAACGCCTATACCCAATACACTTAACCTTATACCCTCAACCCTAAACCCTAAACCCAATACCCTCAACCCTATACCAAATATCCTAAACCCTAATCCCTATACCCTATACCCAATATCCTAAACCCTGATGCCTATAACCTATATACTTAACCCTATACCCTCAACCCTAAACACTATCACTCAAACCTCAAACCTATACCTTAAACCCTAAACCCTACACCTTCAACCTTCATCCCTATACCCTATACCCTTAACCTTATACCCTAAACCTTTAACATTATACCTTAACCCTATACTTAAACCCTAAACCCTACACTCTCAACCCTATACCTTATACCCTAAATGCTACACCCTAAATCCTATACCCAATATCCTAAACCATAATCCCTATACACTATACACTTTAACCTTATACACTCAAACCTCAACCCTACCTTCAACCTTGTAACCTAAACCCTCAACCCTAAACTCAATACACTCAACCCTATACCAAATATCCTAAACCCTAATCCCTATACCTTATACACTTAACCCTATACCCTCAGCCACAGACACTATCCCTCAACCCTGAGCCCTCATCCTCATCCCTACTTAGCCTATACCCCTCAACCTTATGGCAAACCTAAAACATTCTCCTCAGGCTATATAGGCTTCCTAAACCCGACATTCCTTTGTACCACCCTAATACCTAAATCTATTACCCTCAACCCTATAACCAATATCCTAAACCCTATACCTTATGCACTTAACCTTATACCCTTGAAACCCTGAGCACTATCCCTCAACCCTCAACCCTCAACCCTGTACCTTAAACCCTAAACCCTACACCCTCAACCCTCATCCCTATACCTATACCTAAAGCGTATACCCTAAAACCTAAACATTATCCATCAACCCTTAACCCTATAATTAAACCCTAAACCCTACATTCAACCTTGTACCCTAAATCTTGAACCTTAACCCTAAACCCAATACCCTCAATCCCATACCCAATATCCTAAACCCTGATCCTTATACCCTATACACTTAACCCTATACCCTCAACCCTATACCTTAAACCCTAAAACCTAGACCTTCAACCCTCATCCCTATACCCTCAACCTTATAACCTAAACCCTAAACATCATCCCGCAACCCTACATTCAAAATTGTACCCTAAACCCTAAACTCTAAACCCTAAACCCTAAGCCATCAATCCTAAACCCAATGATACCCTCAACCCTATACCCAATACTTCTAAAACCCTATACATGGCCCTATGTCCTCAACCCAGCCAGACATATCCCTCAGAGCCTATGCAGCAAACCTATGCCCTCATCCCTATACCCTATACCCTCAACCTTATACCCTAAACTCTAAACATTATCCCTCAACCCTATACTTAAACGAAAAAACCCTACACTCTCAAGCCTTAACCCTATACTTTATACCCTAAACCCTACACCCTAAACCATATGCATAATATCCTAAGCCCTAATCCCTATACCCTATACATGACCTTATACCCTCAATGCTAAAACATTATACCTGAGCCCTCTGACCCTCAAGATTATTAGCAGAGCCCTAGACCTATGTATCATAGCTTAAATACCCTCAGCCATATGCCAATATCCTGGAAACCCTATCCACTTATACCCTATACCTTGATCTTTATACCCTCAGCCTAAAAGCCACTATCCTCAACCCTCAGGCTATGCTTTGTGGACCCTAGACCTAAAACATGTCCCTCATCCCTGTTGCTACCCTCAAACTCCTTGCCTCAGCTTTATGTCCTAAACCCTAATCCCTATACCCTATACACTTGACTCTATAACCTCAACCCTATACCTTAAACACTAAACCTTACACCCTCAGCCCTCATAGGGGGAGAAAAAAAAAGAGGGGGGAGGGAGGGAGGGAAAGGGGAGATAAAGACAAGTATAGAGGGAAGGAGAGGTAGAGAGACATGGGAGATAAAAAGTGAAATGAGGAAAGAAGGATAGATGGAGGGAGAGAGAGGGAGGAGTGTAAGTGAGGAGTGAGATAGAGAAGGAAATGGAAGAGAGTGGTAGAGTGTTGGAGGAGAGGAAGGTGAGAGAGATGGTGAATCAGAAATAGAGATAGAGATAGAGATGAGGGAGGGTGGGAGAGATATGGAAGGGAGAGGTAAAGAGGGATAGGTGAGATAAAGATAAGTAGAGAGAGAATGGTGAGATGCAGTGAAGGAGAGAGTTACAAAGAGGGAAAGAGAGAATGGTGAGATAGAGAGGAAAGAGTGAGAGAGAAAGAGGGTGAGGGAGGAGGGAGAGAGAGCAAGAGAGAGAGGTAGAGGGAGGGAGAGGAGAGATATAGAGTAGATAGGGGAAAAGGTAGGGAGGGAGACATAGGTGAGAGAGAGAGAGTGATGGAGGGAGAGGTAGATAGAGAGAGGGAAATGGGAGATAAAGATAATTAGAGAGGGAAGGAGAGGTAGAGAGAGAGAGAAGTAGAGAGGGAGTGAGGGAGGGAGGGAGAGAAGCTCGAGATAGAGAGGTGTAGAGAGAGTGGTAGGGAGTGATGGATGGAGATGTAGGTAGAGAGGGATTAGGGAGATAAAGAGTAGAGAGGGAAGGCGAGGGAGAGGTAGGGATGGAGAGAGTGGGAGGTGAGATAGAGAGTAATAGAGAGAGTGGTAGGTTGTGATGGATGTAGAGGTAGGTAGAGAGGTAGGGATATGTAGTGAGGGAGAGAGAGGTGAGATAGAGAGAAATAGAGAGTGATGGAAGGAGAGGTAGGTAGAGAGAGGGAAGGAGAGGTAGAGAGGAGAGATCAAGAAAAGTAGAGAGGTAATGAGGGAGGGAGGGAGAGAAAGGTGAGATAGAGAGGTGTAGAGAGAGATTGGTAGGGTGTGATGGATGTAGAGGTAGGTAGAGAGGGATTGGGAGATAAAGAGTAGGTAGGGAAGAAGAGAGGGAGAGAGAAGTGTGGAGGGAGAGATAAGTGTGGAGGGAGAGAGAGGGAGGTGAGAGAGAGGTGAGATAGAGAGAAATAGAGAGATTTGTATGTAGTGATGGAGGGAGAGGTAGGTAGAGATAGAGGGGGGGAGATAGAGAGAAGTAGAGAGAGAGAGAGAGAGAGTTCTTGAGCTCAATGGAGAGAGAGTCAGATAAAGGGATGGATATAGTGAGAGAGAGGTCTAGAGTGTAAGGGATAAAAAATGAGTGAGATAGAGAGAGAAATAATACAACTTGTTGATTATTGAAATTTGACCTCTTGATTACTGAAATTTAACATGTTGATTAATAAAATTTGACTGTCTAAAACTTTGTGAGATCTTCCAAAAACTAGAATTTGCATTCTAACTCCTAGAGATATGAAACCACTCTCAAACATCTTGAAACTATATACATGAAATATAACTTAAAGTATAAGAAAGTAAATGTCCATATGTAAATGTCAACTTATACTTTATTTCATGTATATAGTTTCCCTCAAAGATAACAAGAAGAAAGAAAAAAAAGAGAAGAAAAGAAAATTCAAGGTAGACCAAAACGTGAGCATGTTATAACACGCTCGTATTTTGTCAATGCATTCACAAAATGTGAGTGCATTATAATGCGCTCGTGTTTTGTCAATGCATTCAAATAATGTGAGCACGTTACCATGCGCTCATGTTTTATCTTGCTTTGGGAATCCCCAAGCCTTTGGCTTGGATTTTCTTTGGATTTCCAACCCAAAGGCTTGGAGGGCCTTCCCAATGTCCAAAGACATGTTTTTGCATATTCTACAAAATTTCACATAATCTTGTTCGTGCTAACCATCAAGTTTTCATGTGTTTCAAGGTCAAACAAATTGAACACTTGGGTAATGTTAGGCTCTCTCTTAGCTATCTAACGATGTAATTTTTTTCAAATTTTGACAATGTTAAGCCTTTGATTTATAATTTCTTTTGTTTGTGTGTCTATTTTTTGGAATAAACCAGTGTTTGGTGTTTTCTTCATTATAAATTAATCATTCATCAAAATTTTAAATAAATTACATTTTTAGAAGCTAGACTCCATTCTACACATATTAAAAAAAAATCAAGTTTTCAAAATTTATAGGGGTAGCACAACCAAAATTTTGTTTTTTTAGGAAGTGTCCACTTTGAAAATTAGTAAAAATTCAAATATTCATTAAAAAATTATCAGAAAAATTGGGCATTATAAACTACATATTGTTAGCTAATTTCTCACTAGCACGATTTTAAAAATACTAAAAAAATTTAACCTTTTGAGGGAGCCACAAAAGTTGCTATGTTATGTTTTTTTTGATAAAAGAACACCAATTTCTGTGGCTCCCTCTTTTGAACCCCTTAATCTCTACCACTTTCAAAAAAAATTAGTAGTTTAGAAAGTAGACTTGGAGCACTATGATCCTTGTTTTTTTGGCATCTCAAAATTTTGACTGTAACTATCCTCAATTTCACGTCCAAGGTTAGTATTTCCTAATTCCAGAAAAAAAGTGGCCACTTAAGACCCCTTTTTGGCCCCCCATATTTTTGCACTTAAGATATTTCAAACCACCTTCAATATCTTCTACTAAGATTGACATAGGTATATATATGTATTTTAAAATAATTTTTTGAATCTCAATTTAAGGATCTTACTATAAGAAAGTGTTCTAATTTTGCAAAGCGTGTACTATAGCTACCAACCCAAGATCACGGTGAGAATAATTAACTTCATAATTCTTAAGCTTCTTAGATTCATATTCTATGACCTCATCAATTTGTTATAAAAATATATTAGAGAAAATCACTCCCTTCAAAAATATCTATTACTATAAGAAAATCATAATCATAAGATAATGCTCTCTATTCCAAAGATTTCACAATTTTACAAAATTTTAAAATCCAATCTATAAACAATATCTTTTCATCAATAAACTGTAAGGCCATCCAAAATCCAAGATCATCTCTAAAATAGTTTCTTAAAGTAAATCAATTGTTACTAACTCGAGAATAATAGAAACAAATTTTCTATTTTTCCTATAAATGCATATTCCAACACCAAAGATGATAAATAAAAACTCAATATAATTTATCAATCATAAAATTTGTTATCCATTGATCAAAATAAATGAACTATGATAAAAAAATATCATTTAAAAACTAGACATAATGGAAGGAGCAAATAAACGAGTGAAGAAAACCCTAAGTGATGGAGGAGATGGGTTTGGTTCTTTTGCAGATGACGACAATGGTGAGGGTGACTTGGATAATAGTGGTGGAGTCAGTGTCAAGTTGGAGATGGTCCCACATGATGGCACCCTCTCCCTTATGATGGTGGTGGTGGCCTTTGGTTGTGCTCGCATCGGCGTTGTTGGTGGCATTCCTATGGTTTTTGATGGCACAGATTCTTTCGAGGATGAGGGTGTTGAGGATGATATTCATAATGAAATGGTTGGTGAGGAGGTAAATGTTTGGTGGGGGGAGGAAGAAGATTTACCTTCTTTCCCATCTACCTTTGATTTTTCACCTTGTGATGGAGATTTCTCATATGAAGAGGATGAGTTTCTCATGAATATCCTCTTGGAAGCTTGTTTCAAGGAAAATAAGATTTGTTGAGGTACATGTGGTTGAGGCCACTAATGTTGATTAGTTTTTGGGTTTGAGAAAATGGTTTTTTGTTCCCTTTTAGGGTGTTTTGTCCTCCACTACAAAACACAAGGATATGGTTATGTTGAAGCCCATAGCTTCTACTCTAGAAGAGAGGGGGTTTCAATTGAAGGTTGTTGAATTTGCTTCATCTCTTGATGTTGTTTCATCTCCTGATGATATTATTGAGGCTGTTGTTTCTTCTCCTTTGGTTTTTATTCTTAATCTTACCCCTAGGGGTGTGGAGGAAGGCTATTCTACTAGGAATTTTGATTTGGAAATCTCTCTTGAGGATAAGGAGGATGCACAAATCGTTATTGATTTTCTTGATTCTCTGAACTTGCTAAGATGTCTTGTTGGCTTAGGAGCTCACTTTTTGGGATATTTTATGGTAATTTCCCCAATATTGATATTTTTAGAAGATAGATCCTTTGGGTTTGGAAGCTTCATAGCTAGGAATTTTGATTTGGGTGTCTCTCCTGAGGATAAGGAGGATGCAAAAATAATTATCAATGTTCTTGATTCTCTTCTTGCTAAGACGTCTTCTTGGTTTAGGAGCTCACTTTTTGGGAGATTCTATGGTAAATGTCCTAATATTGATACTGTTAGAAGATGGATCCTTTAGGTTTGGAAGCTTCATAGCAAGGTTGAGGTATCTTCAATGTTGAATGGTTTCTTATTATTTCCTTTTCTTGTCAAGAGGATAGATATAGGGTCCTCCTTGATGGCCCTCATTTTTTGGGTTTAAATGGCCTAAGTCTTCAAAATTGGTTGCCTAGTTTTAACCCTATGATATAAATATCCAAGTTTCCTATTTGGGTTCATCTGCCTGGGCTACCCTTGGAGTATAAGAATGAAAATATTTTCATGTCTACTACCAATTATTGTGTAATATTGTGCTACTAATAAGATCACCAAATCTATGAAGCATTTTTTGTTTGCTATATTTTGTGTGTTTGTGGAGAAAAATCAGAAGCTTCCCACTCAAATTACCTTGTCTTAAAAATTTGGAGCTTGGGTGCAACAAATTGACTATGAAGACTCTCTGGTTATCTGCCATTCTTGTGGTAAAGTGGGTCATGCCTCCACTACTTGTTTAAAGAATAAGAAACAACATTTTTTTGGAAGAAGAAGGATCATACACTAGCTTCTAAGGAGGATTCCATTACTTCTATTATTTAGGAAGCTCAAAAAGTAGATTTTAAAGGGAATTCCCCTATGGATTGTTTGTTGATGGACTTCTCATTTAATTCCTTGGGGATGGGTGAAGGTTTTTCTAGTGATTGTATGACTCCTCTTTGTCCCAAAAAGTTAGATTTGGGGAGAAAGATCTTTGTTTTGAGATAAAGCAAAGTTCATTGGAACAATTTTTTAAACCACCCAAACTTTGGGTAGGTTGGCCACTCTTTTATTTTCTCTTTTCCTTCTGTTGTCTTTTGTTGTACTTTTTAGTTGTTCATTGTTGTCTAGTTGTGATTCAAGATCTATCATTTTCTATTTACAAGGTTTAAGGCCCTTTCAAAACCTTGCTTACCTAAAAAACAAATGAACTACGATTCTCCACAAAATAAATATTATATGGTTATATGAGATGAGCATACTACACAATCATCACCTTCTTGAGTGACCAAATTCTTGAGACATCATCGAGTGGTACAAAATAACGGTTTTATACATAACCACTATAGTGTCTACATGACTAGTTTGCACAAGCATGAACAATGTAGGATCATGATGGGCCAAACAGGGCCCTTAAGTGGCAATGAAAATACAAAAAAAAAAACAAACTTAAGCAACTTCACATAAGAATGTCAATAGGTTATTAACATAATTTTAAAAATATGTAGGAATAGAATTTGTAGAAAAATTAATGTAGTTTGTAAGATACTAGAAATTTTTTAGAAAAAAATAATTTGATTTGGTAAAAAATTAAAATTTTAATGTAGTAGTATATTAAAATTTGGAAAAAAATAAAAAGCAGGTGTTTGTGCAACCACCCTAATGATGAAAAATAAAATATATATATATATATATATATATATATATATTGAATCTTTCAATATAAGTAGAGGACACATGCCTAGATGTGACACATATTTTTTGTAATTTTTTGCAAGTAAATAATTAGTTATGAATTTTCTAGTAGGAATTTTAAAAATATTAAAAACTATTTGTCTAGCCACCCTAACTTGGTAAAAAATTAAAATTTTAACTATAGTTTTAAAATTGTGTGATTTAAAAAATGTATAACCGTTTAAAAGTTATAGGTATTTTTCAATTATCCTATCAATTAAGACTTTACACATAGTACATGTAGAAAATCAATGATAATTACATATTAAATTAAAAATAAAGCATATCTTATATCGGTAGAATGTTGACAATTTGTTGAATAAACCCTTTTTGTTTCATAAAAAAATAGATGCAAAAAAGTCATCAACACGAAGGGTGAAGTTAAAAAACCCCTTGCAACCCCTATAAACATGTTGGGGATGTTGACTTTTCTAGTTGGACACCCCCAAGCCAAATACCAAAGCAATACATAAGCAAAATGGATATTCGTTATTAACAGATATCTGACAAAAATAGATATTCATTTTGTAAAGGTAAAAATGGATATCTGATTTTAAAAGAAAAAGATATTTGTTTGTAATTTAAAAAAGGATATTCATTTCTTTTAATAGAAATACTAATATATATAAATCACTATAGATTTAAATTTAACATGTTATAATATTAATATTAATATAATATACATTATATTTAATATAAATGGTTAATCTTTTTTATTAGATAAGTAGGGAAAGGGCCCTGATCCCATGGTTACAGCCAAAAAACCAAAAAAGGAACTGGAACAAGGTGGGAAACAACACCACTAGCCAACATCATAAAACAACATCCAGTGTGGCACACACGCCATAATTCAACACCATAACCATAGACCATCCATAATTAATCAAAAACAAGAAGTTTTTGCTAGTGTTCTTAAATCTATGCAAACCATTGATCAAGTCCACCAAATACCAAGTAGTCCTAAACCATAACAAGGCTATTATAAAATAGCAGCCTAAGATAATGAAGCAAAAAGACAAAAAGAGGATAGCAGACATTTAAACAACAACATAAAAAACCATTACATTGATTTTTTCAATAGGTCCCCATATTCACCAATGAGGGAGATGTATTCCCTCTGGTTAGGTCCCTCTGAATCATCCAACACCTTTAATTCATTAGACTTCCCTAGTTTTTTCAGCTTCTTGGTTATTTTTGTCTATCCAAAAATAACTCCCATCATCACTTGTCACATCAGCCTATTAGTCACCCTCATCAGTGTAACGAAGGATTTCTCCATATCTTCCATATGAACCTACACATAAGTTAGTCTTCTCTTCAAAAAATCAATACTAGAGTCAACAGTAATAGTCACATTGCCCGTATTTCCTTCATCCTAAATAGTCAAGTTATCATTCTTTTGATCCTCTTTTATCTCTGTTTGATCCTACTCTTCATCATCCTTTTCATCTTCTAAATCCTCTTCCCCCATATCATACATGGAATCCTCAAAGTCCATCTCTTCAGAATATTCATCCACTTGGGCTTCAAAATCTTCAATTACCAAGTCTTCCTCTTCATACACACTAACTTTTTTTTTTCCTTTTTTGTCCTTAGAAGCAACTTTGGCCAGGAAGGCGGACCTCCGACCACCACTTCCCCCACTACCTTGCCCCTATAGATTCTCTTTCGACTCCTCATTTTGCACACCTTCTTCACTAATAGTTACAATTCTTTGTGAGGATTAGAGTTTTTTTTAATCTTCTTTGCCTTGGGTAAGTCAAGGAGAAGAGGAGAGTTTTTTCTCTTCTCTCATGTAGCCTTCACAAGCTCAGTCTCCAAGACACCTTTTCCAAAAAATTTCTTAGACATAGGGGTTGAGGGGTTTGAAACATTTGCAGTAGGGGAAGGGCTCTTTGCAGGAATTAACACCCTCCTAGCAGCAATGACGGGAGGTGGGTGGGGATTCAGTATCTCAATAGGAATATAATCCACAAGGGGTTCCTCATTTTCTCCATCAAAGCAGTCAGGATTATCAATTGTAGCTGCCAAAGGGTTACCATGAGGGTTAAGCGCCAGAGCGTGCTTATATAGGGCTAGCATCAATCCTTGACATAGGGAAGGGCTAGCACCCTTCTCAATATTAATTTGCAGAGATGATAATAAGTAGAAGGGAAGGTTAATTCTCTCCCCATGCCTAATGTGGTTTAACAAAGGGAAATGGTATGCATGAACAAACATGCATCTACCCTCCAAAGTAAAATACCTCATAATAAATAAAATAACTAGAGCAGAGGGAGGCAGAAGCTCTAACCTAGCATACCCATTTTCAAAACATTTCAGATTCTCCCCTTCGTGCAAAATTTTTTCCATGAACTTTTGGTAGTTGGCCCCACTCTTCTTGGCCACCTTTAAACCTTGGTTCTATAATCTAGTAGCTTTCGCTATGAAACTCGCCATCACCTCGAACTTGACTGCTTTGATAGTAACACTTCCCTTCCTCCAAGAATTGATGAACTTGGCAGTTAAATTCTCATTGTAGCCCTTCAACGTTTCAAAGAAAGTAACCATACCAGCATTTTCGAATAACCCCCACAAGTCCACATTCTGATTAAGAGCCTGGTAGTTAGGAGGCTCAGTGCGCTTCCTCAGACCTCCCATTTTGATACTCTGCAAATTTTTTTCCTACTATGAGCAATTCCTCATAACCTTTCTCTTCTTCAACTCTCTACCTATGTTGCAGGAAAAAAATTCTCAATGTGACAAACAAAGCCCATAAGAAATGATGAATCCAAAAGTTTCTTTTAGAGGAAGCTGACGACACAATTCCCAGTACCATGATCTCATCATTTCTTTTACAAGTATTAAAATTCACATTTAATTTCCAACCTTGCAAATCTTTAGAAATAAAGGGAGGGCTGACATTAGGCTTATCAACATGATTAGAAGTGACATCCCTTCTTAAATTTAAATTCTCCATGTGATCCTCAATCCCCTCGGGAAGGAATAAATGAATTATTTTACCTCCTAATGAGCTCATCAAATACAACACCGTACTCCCAATAACATCATTAATCTACAAGCATTTAAAAACATAATGTAGCCCATGTTTCCCACACAACATCAACTCTTCATCTTTGTAGATTGTAATCATATTCATATTTTTCATTTAAAATAATATCTCTTAAAGATAGGCATATTATTTTTTATCCAACGGGTCCACCCCATACACCTAAGCGCCTCATTGGTAGCACAATCAACAGATTTATTGCCTTATCTGTAAACATGTTGCACCCTACAATTGGTGAAATAACTCTTCAAGACCATAAACTTTTCAATTATATTTTTTAGCTCCTAGGGTGGCGTACCCACTCCCTTCAGAATATCCACAATAAGGTTAGAGTCTCCTTCCAAAATGACATTTTTAAAACTGTGTTCCTTAAGGATCTTGAAGCCTCCTAATGCAACCATATATTTTCTTTGTTATTAGAACAAACACCCAAATTAATACCAAAGCTAACTATGAACTCCCCTTTGTGGTTTCTTAGCAAACCCCCTACCCCTGCTATTCCCGGGTTGCCTTTGGAGCATCCATCAAAGTTGCACTTTATCCAATCTTTCTGAGGAGGGGTCCACACTATTGAAATTCTAGTTAGCATCTTGGTCCAATTGAGGTTAGTAAGATTCCTTACTTATACCCCAATTCTTCTTTATCCTTAGCTCTTTTTAGTTAGGGAAAACTTTGGAGAAGCTGTATCTTCCCACTTCTAAATTTTCCTTAATCTGTGTTTTGATACCCATGCAAACCTCATGACTACTTCTCTCCACCTCCCTAAAAATCCTGTTGTTCCTTTCCTTCCATATTTCCCAGGTCACAAAGGGGGGAACTTGGTTCTAGAGATCAACAATTACACTATGGGAAAAGGGAAAATTTGACTAGCTTTCAATAAACAACTTCATTGAGTGAGGAAACACCTAGTCAGTGGATAACAACGGCAAGAAGAATGACCAAACCTCTCTAAAGAACTCACAGTGAAAGAAGATGTGCATTATTGACTCCTCCTCATGCTTACAAAGGGATCACATATTAACAAATTGGAATCCCCTTCTGACCAAGTTGTCAACAGTGAGAATTTTTCCACGTGAAGCAGCCCACTAGAAATAGTTAATTTTTGGAACTAAGTTTTTTAACCACACCTTATCCAAAAGACAATCTCTGATGTCAACCAATGGATTAACCAATTCCTCATATGCATATTTTATTGAGAAACAACCTGAAGAGCTACCTTTCCATAGCCATTCATCCTCCCTTTCTCTATCAAACCACTTAGCCTCCCCAATTGGATTATAAAGCCCTAGTAGGATCGGATCCCAATTGATCAGTCTTTGACCTCTTAGATTATTCTTCTTAATAGAATTTTGAGCTCCTTCTAGTTAGGTTCATCCAACTCCCAGTTAACATAGTTTGAAACCTTTTTGCCACAAATTCTGGTTAGTCTTTGTTTGAGGGGATTCAATTCAACAATTGAAGACAAGGTAGAAGTCTCAATCCATGGGTCCTTCCAGAAGTCAGTATTTTTCCCATTTCCAATTCTCTTTCTAACCCCTAGTTTTAGAATTTTTTTTATTTTTACAAGATGATTCCATAAAGCAGATCCACTAGAGAGGTCAGACATAGAGAGGAAACAACCAAGATTTTTGTCCTTCAAGTACTTTTCTTGGAAAATATTCACCCAATATTTAGAGCCTTCAAGGAGATTCCATCCAAATTTTTCAGTCAGGGATTTATTTAACAAGGAGATTCTCCTTATCCCCAAACAACCTACCCTTTTGGGAGTGCACACTTTTTCCCAACTGACCAAAGACAGTCTATTTTTTTCCTCAATTCCAGACCACAAGAATCTTCTCTGTATCTATTCAATTTTTCCCCTATAAAGGCATGAATTTTGAAGAGGGATAAGTAGAAAATATGAATATTTTGTAGGGAGGATTTCAACAGTTGGATCTTCCTAGCCAAGCTAAGTAGCTTCCCCTTCCATCCTACCAACTTGTTTTGAACTCTCTCAATCAGCTAATTCCAGTAATTATTTTCCAACTTCTTGGAATTCAAAGGTAGCCCAAGGTACGCTTAAGGTAAGGCAGCTTCCTGACAACCCAAAATCTTCACCACTTTGTCCTTAATCATTTGGTCAGTATTAAATAAGTATATCTTTCTTTTTTCATAGTTGATAAACTAGCCAGAAATAGCAGCATAGTCATTAAGAACTTGTTTCCAAAGCCCAATTTCCCCCACCGAGGCTTCCCCAAACATAAGATTATTATCAACAAATTGTTGGTGGGAGTCAGGCATTAGGGAGGAAGTAGCTTTAACACCTTTTAGAGCTTTAGAGTCCACCAATTTTTGGATGTTCCTTCCAAGGACTTCAACAACAATTTACAAGAGTTAGGGAGAGAGAGGATCACCTTTCCTGAGACCATGACCACAAGAGAAAAATCCTTGGGGGACACCATTTACCAGGACAGAGCACAATGGGGAGGTAACACAAGCAGAGATCATCTTAAGGAATCTTCCTTCTATCCCAAACTTCCTAACAACAACAAAGAGAAATGACCATGAGACTCTATCATAGACCTTGGATATATCAATTTTGAAGGTCATCCCTGGCTTCTTTGAATGGTCCATTGAGTGGATAATTTCATGAGTGAAGATTACAACATCAAGGAGTTTCTACCTTGGACAAAGCTTTTCTAGTTTGGGGCAATCATTTTACCAAGCACCGGTTTGAGCCTTAACACTGGGATTTTTTAGAAGATTTTATAAATCGTATTGCAGAGACTTATAGGTCTATAATCCTTCATAGAAGAGGCATTGAAATTTTTAGGGAAAAGGGATATAAAGGTGGCATTCAATTGGTTAAGGAGCCTATCTGACCTAAATAAATCTCTAGCAGCATTAAAATTTTCATTTTTGACAATATCCCAATAGGTCTGGAAAAAGGAAGGAGGAAACCCATCTAGGCCAGGGGCTTTAAAAGCACCAAAGGAGAACACAATCTTTTTAACTTCTTCCATAGAGACAACATTAGTCATGTTCTTTAAATCAATATCAGAAGTAACTTCAGGGATCACCTCAAGAAAGTCATCATGTACCTGATTTGCATTTCCCGAGGCCATATGGTGAGAGGAGAAGTTAACAACTTCCTGAGCGATCTATTTTTCAGTGGAGACCATGGAGCCATCCTCTTTCACATGCGATCTAATCATCTTTCCGCTTCTATGTTTCAAGGTAGATTGATGGAAGAATTTAGTATTCCCGTTCCCTTCAATTAGCCATTGGACACAATACTTTTGTTTCCAAAAGATTTCCTCCTTTTTGTTTATCTTAAACCATTGAGTTCTGAGGTCTCCTTCCTTGGCACATATTTCATCATCCACCTAACCAACCTCCATAATATCTTGCACTTCCTTTAAGCTGTTTCCCAGGGTATTCTTTATCTCAAAGATATTACCAAAGGTCATCTTATTCCACCCTTTCACTCTTTTCTTAATTCTACTAAGCTTTTCCACCAGGCAATACATAGAGGTGCCACTTATTGGTTCCTCCCGCCATCTTTTAACAAGAGCAACAAAGTCTGGGTGAAGGCTCCACATTATTTCAAATCTGAATAGGAAAGGTCCCCTATTGTGGTCCACATTTCTTTTTAGCACCAAGGCATTATGATCAGAGCTAGAACTTGGGAGGGAAAAAAGAGAGAGGAATTGGGAGATTTCGAATTGGCTGAAATCAGAAATGTATCTAGCTTGAATTGGATCATATGGTTTACATTCCTTTTATTGGACCAAATGTTCTTAGAGCCTTGGAGAGGGATATCAATTAGACCAGCTGAGTTAAGGAATTCAACCAGCTCCATCATGCTATCTGAATAGTCATCCTACCCCCCTAACTTCTTTGAAGGGAGGAGAGGGGAATTGAAATCCCCTCCCAACATCCAATGATCATCTTTTTTGTTAGAAATAGCATCATTTAACTATTCCCAAAGAAACATTCTTTGATATATTAAATTTTTATATTAAATATAAATATAATATTATTATAAAAAAATATTTGATGGAAAGGATATATGTTTTTTAATTAGAAATATTAATATATATATATATATATATATCACTATAGATTAAAATATAACGTCATAATATTAATATATATAATATAATATATAATAAATTAATATATACTAGGAATATTAATATTAATATAATACACATTATATTTAATATAAATCTTATATGTTATATTATATAAATATAATATTATATATTTAATAATGTAATATATTATAAAAAAATTAATTGATGGATATTGCAAAAGAGTTTTAAATATTATATTTATTAAATAAAACTACAAGGAACTGAGAGCAATATATGCATCTCTCTCTCTCTCCCCCTCCCTCTCACCTTCCCTATGTACTTTTGTCTATCTCCACTCACCCTCTCCCTCTCTACCTACATTTCTCTTAATACCTCTCACCCTACCTCCCTCCCTCCCACCCCCCCTCTTCCTCCATCCCTCTAATTGTAGGTCACTCTCTTAACGTATCACTCCCTTTATCCCTCACTCCCTCCCTCTCCCTCTCTACCTCTCCCTCCCCCCTCTCTTTCTCTCATACACACTATATCTCTCTCTTTCTACCTCTCCCACCATACTTCTCTATCTAGCTTTACCTAGATTTCTCTTTATTCCTTGCACCTTACCTCTCTATACTTACCTTCCCTCAATCCATCCCACCCCACCTCTCTTTCTACCTACCTCTCCCTCCTTCCCAACTTACCCCCTCTTTCTACTTCTTTCCCCACCTACCCCTCCCTCTATCCCTAACTCTCTCTATACCTACCACTCCTACCTTACCTCTCTCTATCTCCATCCATCCCTCTTTCTCTCCCTCCCTCTATCCCTCCCACCCTACCACTTCCTATCTCCTTCTTTCCTTCCCTATCTCTCCCTCCCTTTATCCTTCTCTCACACACACACAAACTCTCTCCACATACCCCTTCCTCCCACCCTAACTCTCTCTATACCTATCCCTCCCACCCTACCACTCCCTATATCCTTCCTTCCCTCTTTCTCTCCCTCCCTCTATCACTCTTATCCCACCACTTCCTATCTCCCTCACAAACACACATCTCTCCACCTACCCATCCCTCTCTCCTTGAATCTCTCTATACCTATCCCTCCCACCCTACCACTCCCTATATCCCTCCTTCCCTCTTTCTCTCCCTCCCTCTATTCCTCCCACCCTACCGCTCCCTATCTCCCTCCTTCCCTCTCTCTCCCTCCCTATCTCCCTCCCACCCCTAACTCACTATATCCCTCCTTCCCTCTATCTCCCTCCCTCTCTGTCTCACAAACACAACCTCTCTCCACCTACCCCTCCCTCTCTCCCTAACTCTCTCTATACCTATCCCTCCTACCCTACCACTCCCTATCTCCCTCCTTCCATCTTTCTCTCCCTCCCTCTATCCCTCCCACCCTACCATTCCCTATCTTCCTCCTTCCCTCTACCCCTACCACCTTACCACTCCCTATATCCCTCTCTCTCACACACAACATCTCTCCACCTACCCCTCCCTCTCTCTCTAACTTTCTCTATACCTATACCACCCACCCTACCACTCCCTATCTCCCTCCTTCCATATTTCTCTCCCTCACTCTATCCCTCCCACCCTACCACTCCATATCTACCTCCATTCTCTCCCTCCCTCTATCCCTCCCACCCTACCACTCCATATCTACCTCCTTCCCTCTCTCTCTCTCTCACTCTCTCACTCACACACACATAACCTCTCTCCAACTACCCCTGCCTCTCTCCCTAACTCTCTCTATACCTAACTCTCCCTATCTCCCTCCTTTACTCTTTCTCTCTCTCTCTCCCTCTATCCCTCTCACCCTACCACTCCCTATTTCCATCCTTCCCTATTTATCTCCCTCCCTCTATCCCTCCCTCCCTACCACTCCCTATCACCCTCATTCCCTCTTTCTCTCTCTCTCTCTCTCCCTCCCTCTCTCCCTCACACACAAACAACCTCTCTCCACCTACCCCTCCCTCTCTCCCTAACTCTATCTATACCTAATTCTCCTACCCTACCTCTATCTATCTCCATCCTTCCCTCTTTCTCTCCCTACCTCTATCCCTCCTTCCCTCTCTCTCTCTCTCCCTCCCTCTCTCCCTCACACACACACAACCTCTCTCCACCTACCCATCCCTCTCTCCCTAACTCTCTCTATACCTATCCCTTCCACCCTACCACTCCCTATCTCCCTCCTTCCCTATTTATCTCCCTCCCTCTCTCCCTCACACACACAACCTCTCACCACCTACCCCTTCTTCCCTCCCTAACTCTCTCTATACCTATCCCTCCCACACTAACACTACCTATCTCCCTCCTTCCATCTTACTCTCCCTCCCTCTATCCCTCCCACCCTACCACTCCCTATCTCCCTCATTCCTCTCTCTCATCCCTCCTTCCTGTACACAAACCCCTCTCTCCCACTTATCCTCCCTCTCCCTAACTCTCTATAACTACTCTATCCCACTCCTACCTTCTCTATCTCCCTCCTCCCTCTTTCTCTCTCTCTCTCTCCTCCTGTCTCTTCCCTCTTGTCTCCCCCTCCCCATCCTCCTCTCTCTCCCACCTTACCACTCCCTATCTCCCCAAAAACACAACCCCCACCTAACCTATTCCTCTCTTCTATACCCATCCCTCCCAATCTCACCACTCCCATCTCCCTCCCTTCCCTCTTCTCCCTCCTCCATCCTCCCATCTTACCACCACTAACTCTTCCTTCCCCTCTTCCCATTATTCCACCCTACCACCTCATCTCCCCTTCCTCTCTCCCTCACACACACCTCTCTCCACCTACCCCTCCCTCTCTCCCTAACTCTCTCTATACCTAGCTCGCTTACCCTACCTCTCCCTATCCCCCTCTCCCTCCCTCTATCCCTCCCACCCTACTACTCCCTATCTCCCTCCTTCCCTCTCTCTCTACCTCCCTCTCCCCCTCTCACACACACAACCTCTCTCTACCTACCCCTCCCTCTCTCCCTAACTCTCTCTATACCTACCCATCCCACCCTCACCTCTCCCCTATCCTCAATCCTTCCTCTTCTCCCTCCCTCCCTCCCACCCAACTTCCTATCTCCCTCCTCCCTTCCCCCCTCTCCTCCTCTCTCCCCCGCTGCACATGACCTCTATCAACATACAAATTCCTCTATTTCTAACTCTCTCTATACCTATCCATCCCACCCTACCACTCCCTATCTAATTCCCTCCCACCCTACCACACCTTATCTCCTTCCTTCCCTCTCTCTCTCTCTCTCC
>VDFB02322216.1:0-31828 GCA_007258455.2 Sequoia sempervirens | reverse complement strand
ACCTATCCCTCCCACCCTACCACTCCCTATCTCCTTCCTTCTCTCTTTCTCTCCCTCCCTCTATCCCTCCCACCCTACCACTCCCTATCTCCCTCCCTCACACACATACAACCTATTGATATTTGTCATTGATGTCATTGATTGATTAGGTATTCTTACCTCCAGCTTATCCTTTGTTCTAACAACGATGTTACCAGCATAAGTTTTGGTCCATGCAATGTTGTACCACAGTTTTTGGTTCGACCCTATTCGGTATAGCGTGGGATATCATTTTGCATCTAAGCCAACATCTCCAACATTTTGTGTAATGTTCTCACCTGAATTTATCTTTGATACAAGCCGACTAAGTAGATATGTAGATATGATATATATATGAAGTGGCATGAACAAAAAGATGATGATATGATATAATATGTAATGAATTATAATGATATGTTGATGCATATTTTGAACTAATAGTGATATAGTGTAGTGTTTGTACAAAATAACTCTGTGCTTCAGCGAGAACTATATTCATGCATATGCAGACGCAATTATAGTAGTTCAGTTTTGTAGCACATACTCCAGCTATAAGCCATCTCTTAGCTGCAATAGTTGGATTTTGTATTTTGGGCAATAAGCCCACTGACAGTGAGCCACCTTTGAATTATGTATCTAGATACTTAATACTTGAGATTTAACCCTCTCCATGGTTTTTTCCTTCTTGGGTTTCCACATAAAAAAATCAGTGTTATGTCGTGTTGTGTTATTTTGGTTTTATTCAGTAATTTTAATCATGTTATGTGGACAACTATTTAAAGGTTTTAATATTTTTAGAGGAATACTGATTCACCCCTCCCCTCTTAGTATTTTAGATGTTCAATAATTGGTATTAGAGCTAGATCCTTTAGAAGAGTCTAAAAACTCAAAGGAGATCCGGAAGGTTGAACATATGGATAAGAAAGAACTCATGTCCATCCTCGAAGAGCTTGAAACTATTGAAGATTAAAATAAGGCTCTCTCAGAAAATCTTCAAATGGAAAATGACTGCATCAATAAATTGAAAGATCAGATCCAAAAATTCAAGCTAAGGCATAAGGAAGTCAGTAATGAACTCAAGTCAACAAATGTTACTATTCTTGATCTAAAAGCTAAGAGTGAAGAAGATGAAAAGACCAAGGAACATCTGAATAATATAATCAAGGACAAATCTAATGAATGTAAGAAGTTGGAACAAGAAGTTGTATCTCTCAAATCAGATTTAGAAGAATCAAAGAAGCAAGAGGTCAAATACAAAGCAAGTTTGAAAAAGCTTGATGAAATATTAGCAGCTCAAATATCACCGATAAACAAGAAAGGCTTAGGCTGTGAAATTGGTGAATGCTCACACAGTAAACTCGATGAAAAGAATGAACATGAACTGGTAAAAGAAGCTAAAACCAAATCTAGCAAAAAGGACAAAGGAAAGCCTCTGACAAAGCAACAGGGAAGTAGAAAACCCTTCTCTTTTAATGGTAATTGTTTTAATTGTAATAAATTGGGTCATAAAGCATTAAATTGTAGAACTAATATAACTCAGAAAGCTAGATCTTACTCTAGTAGATGCTACAATTGTAATGGTTATGATCACAAGGCTAGTCAATGTTGGAAACCAAATAGAAATAATTATTTCAGTGGTTACTGCTATACATGTTATGCATATGGACATAAGGCTGAACAGTGTTGGTCAGGACAAAAGAAGAAAACCAACAAGTGTTATAATTGCAATAAAATTGGACACATTGCAATATTTTGCAAAATTGATGTAGTCAAGCCAACCGAACCAATGAAGAAAATCGATAAGGAAGAAGTCAAGGCCAAAATGAAGAAGATCTAGAGAAAGAAAGAAGAAAATGGATCCAGCTCCGGTGTAGACATCTATTTTAGTAATTAGTCACTCTCTGGCTGTTTCCCAGGGGAGGAAAGTCTTGCAGACATCCGGTAAAGTCACATCTGTCTGATGAATGGGGAATCACAAAAGGATTTATGGCATATTTAATGCAAAAAGGTGCATTTATTATGAATTTAGCATAAAGGAAAAATTAACAAGTCATTTGGATCACTCAAGTGAAAGGATTACAAGGAGCTAAGGAAAAGAAAGAAGTCAACTTGCATCGTAGGGTTTGTAAATTTGCAAGAGGTATTTTTCTCAAATTTTGTTATTTCTCTGCACTTATAGTCATGGCTACTCCTACTCTAATCAATGTGACATCTCAACCTTATCCTGAATTCAAGAAGTATCCAAATATATCAATTGAAAATGATATGGTTGGTTGTTTATCAAAAATCCCACATGGAGTCATTCCTATAGAAGATGTTATGGCTTACATCCACTCGAAGCTCAAAGAGTTCAATCACACCAAGTTACTTGACTTATGGATAAATGAAATCACTGGTGATGAATTCAATTTCAAACCTAAATACAAGGTTCTGGTGGAAAAGAAACTGCATGTCTGGAATGAGTTTCCACATTTATGTTTTGATGATAAATGGGTACGAATGGCTATAAGCAGGTTCTGTGACACCTTTTTGTGGTTAGATAAAGCTCATCTGATCAGCAAAGAAGTAATGAAGATTTTTACGGGATGAATGAAACCATCATTCTTCCGACACCAAAGGCAATCAAAAATAAGGAAGTTGAGAACCTAACTTAGGCCATTTTTTATGGTAGGTCTCTGGCAATTCATACAGTTATAAATACAGTTGTGAGGTATGCTTCCCAAGTCATTAGAAACAAAATCTACTACACCAATAGAGATAACTCCATCTCTGCTACTATTGTCTACACTGCATATGATATGGTGGTTAATGGAGTGGACTACAACTTATGTGAGCTCATCAAAGAGCAATTCCTTGAGAATCTGAATTAGTGAAAACAAAGTAAGAAGAAAGTTGCATTCTGGTATGGAACCCTTGAACTTTGCTTGCTATTCTACTTTATATGTGAAATGCTCAGTCTTGGTCCGGTAGTCTGGTCATCTGAAAAACTAGTTGCTCACCAAATTGTTGAGAGAATGAGGAGGTATGTTGATACTACTACACAAGAAATGGCATTTACCTCATTTTTCTCTTTATTACAGTATAAGATGCACAACCAGAATAGAATCCCTAAGTCTGTAGTCACCAAATATAAGTATATCACATTCATAGTCATAGTTGACAAATGTGTAATGGAAGTTGTTGTACCAAGAACTCAGTGGATACCCGAATTGGGGTATGAAGTATCAGAAGAACATGTAGAATGCCTTGCAAAAGTTCTATTAGAAATTTTGGTAGATGCCTCTTAGAAGAGGTTTGGCACAACAAAAGAAAAGTCCAAAGAAATATGGGATGAATAGATGTCAAAGGAAATCAAAAAGAGAGTATAAAAGACTCTGAAAGTGATCAAGGAAGAAGGTGGTATGACAAAGGAAGGACTTGCAACTCTTAGAAGAATCACTTAGAGTGCAACTAGTAGCTCATCCGGTACCTCCACAAAAGCAGTTGAACCTCTAGAAGGGTTGGAGAGTCCATCCAGTAAGAGGAAGAAAGGTCCTCCTCCACCTACTCTAAGAAAGAAGGAAAAAGAAGCAAAAGCCATTGAGGCTAATCCTACTCTTGTATAATTTTAAATAGAATTAGAACTAGAAAAGTATCAAATTAAGGTCCGAGAGAAGAAATCCAAAAAGGTAACTCATGATCCTCTTGATGTAGATACTTTGTTTGAACTACTTATATAAGGAAACTCTAAAGAGGTTGGTGATTTGTACAACTCTACTACTTCCAAGGGAAAAGAAAACAAAAGAAAACATAACACAATAATTTTTTCTCTACTGCTCAAGATTAGATAATTTCAAAGAGGATATTCCTGATAGTCTATGGGTTGGTCTAAATACAATATGAGCAAATGCTAGGAAAATAGACAAGGACATTGTTAATGAAGCTATTTCCATTGTCTCTAAACTTGTAAAAGAGGAATACTTAGAAATTTTTAAGGAACTCAGTCGGTCAGGGTTGAGAACAAAGAAAAGGGAACATACCTTTATGGAAAACAAAGAAGCTACAGGTAAATTGAAAGCATAAATCATTGACAAGCATGGCAGGAAAAATTGGGATGTTGATCGATGATGGATTTTCTCCATCATCTGCTGCCCCTACATGCTCCCATGAGAAATTGGATATTGAAAACATTGTAGATCTTGTACCAAAATACATTAATGCAAAAGTATACAATCTTGATATGGATCCTCTAGAAATTGAAAACACTCATTCTTCGAACAAATATTTTTCTCTAGTGAATGCAAATGAAGAACAAGAAAAAGAAGTTGAAAGAGAAGAAGAGAGAATTGAAAAGGAAGGAGAGGAAACTGGAAGAAAAGGAGAAGAGATAACTGCAGAGAAAGTTAATACCAGAAAGTAGGAAGAGAACATAGAGCAAGAAAAAGGTGAAGAAATGGTAGCAGGGACAGTTGAGCAAAGAGAATAAATTGCTAGCATCTCCACCGGTACTAGTTTTGGTGATGTTATAAAGAGTTTACCTACTCCACCACTTATGATTCATCCTATCACCTCTTCCAATATAATTCTTGACATTGATAAGATTAATCCTTTTCAGAAGTTCCAAGTTGCAGGGTCCATTCAGGCCTCGGCCAAAATTGACATGCTTAAGGAATTAGAAGAAAAAGAATTTGATTGAGGAGGCTATTGTTTCTCTCAAAAGTATTTATTCTAGAATGTAATATAGAACAGTCTGGAAGCAACAAAGATAAATTTAGAACACTCATCAATGCTATGAAGGAATTCTCTTCCTGTATGAATGAAAAACTACATAGGGAAAAGGAAGCTAAAAGGAATAAGCTCTTGTAGGAATTAAAAGATCGATGTGAAAATGCCTTCTCCAATCTTCATCAACTAATCAAGCAAGGTCAAGACATTCTCAAAGAAGGAAACTCTTTGTATTTGTATAGCTTGTAGTGGAAAAATTCCACAAACATTGTCAAAAAATAACTTGACTTAATTGAGTCAACTATCTGATAGGCATACCATTCTTTCAAGTTATCTGAAGAATTGTCTGGATTCGGGAGATCCTTAGTTGAAGAACTACATAAAAGGTACTTCAAACAACAATAGAAACGAGACATCATTCTTCCCTTAGGCAATCTCTAGGAGATGTGTGCAGATAGTATTTCATTGATGAACCGTGCCCTCCTGAAGGAATAATAGGAAACTCTCACTGATCCTTGCTCCATTGAAGATGGATAATATCTACTTGCATCGATTCAAGTTCATGCACAACTTCTAATCGAAGTAATTTTATAGTGGAATGATAATAAAGGTTAGTGGGTCACTCATCTTTAGAAAATCAAGTAGCCTTTCTTTGGTGGTACATCAACCACATCCTAAATGTTTTTCACCCTATACCCCTTGTTCATTGATGTCAAAAGGGGGAGAAAACAAAAAGAAAAAGAAAAGTTTTTGAGAAACATAGATAGTCATTAAAGGGGGAGTTCTGGAGTTTATCTTTTGAGATTTTGGAATTTTGTTTTCCATCAATGACAAAGGGGGAGATTGTTGATATTTTTCATTGATGTCATTGATTGGTCCAGTATTCTTACTTCCGGCTTATCCTTTGTTCTAGCAGCAGTGTTAGCGGCATAAGTTTTGGTCCATGCAATGTTGTACTACAATTTTTGGTCCGAACCTATTCAGTATAGCGTGGGATATCATTTTGCATCTAAACTGACATCTCCAACATTTTGTGTAACGTGCTCACCCGACTTTATCTCTGATACAAGCTGACTAAGTAGATAAGTAGATCTGATATATATATGAAGTGGCATAAACAAAAAGATGATGATATGATATAATATGTAATGAATGATAACGATCTGTTAATGTATATTGTGAACTGATAGTAATATAGTGTAGTTTTTGTATAGAAGAAATTTGTGCTTCAACGAGAACTGTATTCATGCATATGCAGATGCAATTATAGTAGTTCAATTTTGTAACACATACTCCGGATGTAAGTCGTCTCTCAACTACAATAGCTGGATTTTTTATTTTGGGTAGTGATCCCACCGACAGTGAGCCACCCTGAAAAATGAGCCACCTTTGTATTCTATATCTGGTTACTTAATAATTGAGAGTTAACCCTCTCTGTGGTTTTTACCTTCTTGGGTTTCCACATAAAAATCTCGGTGTTATGTGGTGTTGTGTTATTTTGGTTTTATTTAGTAATTTTAATTATGTTATGTGGACAACTATTTAAATGTTTTAATATTTTTAGAGGAATACTGATTCACCCCTCCCCTCTCAGTATTCTAGATGTTCAACACAACCTATCTCCACTTACCCCTCCCTCTCTCCCTGACTCTCTCTATACCTACCTCTCCTACCCTACCTATCTTTATATCAATACTTCCCTATTTCTCTCCCTCCCTCTATCCCTCCCACCTTACGACTTCCTATATCCCTCTTTCCCTCTCTCTCCCTCACTCTCCCTCACACAAACACACAAACTCTCTCCACCTACCACTTCCTCCCCCCTAACTCTCTCTATACATATCCCTCCCACCCTACCACTCCATATCTCCCTCCTTCCCTCTTTCTCTCCCTCCCTCTATCTCTACCACTTCCTATCTCCCTCCTTACATATCCCCCTCCCTCTATCTCTCCTACCCCACCTCTCTCTCTCTCTCCATCACACACACACACAACCTCTCTCCAGCTACCCCTCCCTCTCTCCCTCATACACACACACAACCTCTCTCCAACTACCCCTACCTCTCTCACGAACTCTCTCTATACCTACCTCTCCTACCCTACCTCTCTCTATCTCCATCCTTCCCTCTATCCCTCCCAACCTACTCCCTATCTCCCTCCTTCCCTCTCTCCCTCACACACACACAACCTCTCTCCACCTACCTCTTCCTCCCTCCCTAACTCTCTCTATACCTATCCCTCCCACCCTACCACTCCCTATCTCCCTCCTTCCCTCTTTATCTCTCTCCCTCTATCGCTCCCACCCTACCACTCCCTATCTACCTCCTTCCCACACAACCTCTCTCCACCTACCCCTCCCTCTCTCCCTAACTCTCTCTATACCTATCCCTCACATCCTACCTCTCTCTATCTCCCCCCTTCCCTCTTTTTGTCCCTCCCTCTCTCCCTCCCACCCTACCAACCCCTATCTACCTCCTTCCCTCTCTCTCTCTCCCTCCCACCTTACCTCTCCCTTTATCTACCTCAATCTCCCTATCTCCATTTCTTTGTCTAGATTTTTTAATAATAATACAATATATAATATATTAAAATATATTAATATTAATATAATATATACAATATAATATATAATATAATATTGTAGCAGCATAAATTATCACCCTTGACAATTTCACACAATGTTTTTCCCCCCCTTAAGTTATTGGACCTAATTGAACTTGTAATTTCCTAAATTATGCATTCCACAACTCATTTAAATATTTACAAACAATTTACAAGAAAAAAAATGCTTTCATTTAATGCTTTGCCCCAAACTCCTTAAATTCCAGAAAATAGGCTTGGGACACTAGCGCCTAGGGTGTGTATGTCCCCTATTTTGGCTCCAAATTTAAATATGTCAGTGTTGGCATTTTATTATTTAAAGTTCAAAATCTAAAGTCGGCTATCAAGATTTAATTTTTGGGAAATTAGAATAAAGGCCTATAAATACCTAGTCTTTTCACCATTTTAAATCTAATTCAAATTTTGGAGAAATGGAAGAAGAGATCACTACATTCTGCAACATACATTTGCATTTGGAGGTCTTCAAGCTTATTTGCAAATTTGATCAAGTCTTACTTCATGATTGAAGGTTGATGATAATAGAAGAGCATGATGAATTCTAGGTTTGGAAAGTGCTCTTGGCCATTTTCTACGACCTAATGACTTGTTTCCATAGTGTTCAAATCTTCAAAATCCATTCTACCTATAGCCTAAGGCAAGGCATTTTGTTTTAGATTTACTAAGGGTATTTGACTTTCTCTTACTTAGATATTGTCATTTGTCATATAGGAATCCTTCTCTAATGCACTTGAGTAGTGTTTTATGCATTTTTAGCTCATAACAACCTTAGATACACTTAAGGTTAGGGCACACACACTGTTATCAATCAATTCATTGGATATTGTGTAGGTAGAATTACCAAAATAGGGGTTTGAATTAGACAAACTCTTATATAGCCACCTTCCACCATTCCTTTTTTGTAGATTTATTACAGGTCCAAATCTAAAAGCATATAGAGAGCTACAAGTCCAAATTTTTAGATCTGGAACAAGCCTATAGGGACATAGGTTACCTAGGTGCATCTGTCTTGTCAAATAAACTTTAAATTTTTAGGATAGGTGCACAAAACTCTTCCTCTCTCAGATTTGGTGTCAAAAAATTTTGGTACCATTTCTTTGTTGTCTAAATTTTGCATTTTTTAGATTAGGACATATAGCTTAATTAGGTTAATTAAGGAAATTCAACTCCAATCAATTTCCAAGGCTCAAAAGGATCAGAACTAGGTTTGATTGAATCACCTTCATGGTTGAAAGTCAATCTAATCACCTTGTTGATTTGCATCCTAATGTTCTCTTGAAAAAGTATTGATGTTAGTGTTTTATGCATTAGACCTAGGATCCCTTTTTCATCAAAACAAATATATAAGATAATATATAATATAATTTAATATATAATATATAATATATAATATAATATAATAAATAATATATGATATATAATATAATAGATATTAGAACATTTTAATACTGGTATGTTTTAAGTTCGATATAATACATATCTATTTTGTTGAATATGGGTACCCGTTTCGTTTTGCAAATATATAAATCTCTATATGTCAAGTATGTTTTAAGTTGTATATATCAAATTTTTGCTTTCTCTACATAACAGATATTCGTTGTGTACAACATGGGTACCTGCTTTGTTTTGTGTAAATTTTGTTTTCACTTATGTGAAAACAAGCTTCACAAAATGGATATCCATTTTTCTTTCCAAAATGGATATTCATTTTTTAAAGCTTGTTTTTGCATAAGAATACAAGATTTTTTAAATGAATATCCGTTTACCAAAATAAAATAGATATCCACTTTACTTTACAAAGTGGATATCCATTTTCTTTGAGTGGAAAAAATGACCAAAAGTTCATTTTGGGTGTTCCAATAGTCCCCACATTCTCTATTCTATCAGGAATGTCATGATTCTTGTGCATTACAGACAAAATTTCACTTTTTGAGCACTCTTTTACATAAAAATTTATCCTTTCAATCATCAAGGTACCTATTTGAGTTGGGATAATGGGAAGCAATAGTCATCGTAAAGTGAAAAGGAAGAGGAAATTTCAAGTGGAGGAAATTGAGGCAAGTAGTGAGAAAGATAGAGTAAGAAAGAGGATGGAAAGAAAAGGTATGTCAAATTCTCTTCAAGGAGAAGGCTCCTCTTTGCCTTTAAATGAAATTGAAAGTGACCATGATATTAAATTTGAAAAAATATTGAACAAGAAATTGAAATTGAGAAACAAAATTTATAACTTGAAATTGTAAATGTTGAGCATGAAACTAAAAATCAAAATGTTGAACATGAAATTGAGAAACAAAATGTTGAACATGAAATTGTAAATGTTGAGAATGAAACTAAAAATATTAATGTTGAACATGAAATATGTGAAAATTTGCTTGACCAATGTGGATATATAGCCCATGAAGTTCAAAACATACTCCATAATCCACTCATCCATAGCATTGATGAAATTGATAAGATACAAGAAATAATGAATGGCAATGTATCTCCAAATACATAAGAAGAGAGGATCTTTGTGAAGAAGAAAATGAATTCCTAAATCCATCTATTTGTAATGAATCCAATGAAAATGCTCAACATTCAAGAGCCCAAAAATGGTTACTTGAAATAGATAAGGACATAATAGATAAAATCGATGGAAAAAAGTCATCATGAACGGTTTGGATATGGGCTACCCAAATGTTCAATCAATACTTTTCCAATAAGACATTAACCGAAAAATATCAAAATTTTGTACAATTGCTAAAGTCTTACAAAATGAGACCATTATTAAAGAAATTGAAGATTCGTGTAAACAAGAAGTTTATTTGAAAACATTATTGTTAAAAATATAAATTTAATGTACTCAATTCTATTGGAAAGACTAGTAAGGAAAAATATAAGAGAGATTCTTGTAGAGTAATAACATCTTTATTAAGCAATCAATTAAGAAGGGCTTGATTGTTGAGGCAAACATGTGTTGACTTAAGGCTAAATTGTAAAACATTTTCAAAAACACTAGCAATAAGATCAAGGATAGATAGTACTCTTCAAAATGATACTTGGGCTTTTAGTGGTAGGCTTCCATGAGTTGATAAGAAGCCAACTAATACCGCAAAGGATGAAATTCAACAATTTTGGAACTCTAACTCTAGAGTATCACCAAATGTAAAAGATGTTTTAAAATTAAGAATCGATGATCGAGACCACACACCACATCCTAAACATTTATTAGAACATAAACAAACAATGTTGTACAAACTATTTTGTGAAACACAACCAAGTTTAAAAATCTCACAAAGGACATTTGAATCTTGTAGGCCATTTTATTGTCTACCTCTTAAAATTCGTAATACATGTTGTTGCAAATACCATGTGGATTTTTCTATGTATCATGAACTATTACACAATATTCATTCTACTTTGCATACTAATGAAATGCTACTGGAGTGTGCTGCAATGCAACTACCAAGGTCGTCAAGGGATTTATTAGATTTATTTCCATGTGCTAGAGATAATGGTTGCATTTTCTATAGAAATGATTGTTTAAATGAAAAGAGTTTGCAATGTAGTGGGTTATCAAAATTTATATCATGTATTCATGAGGGAAATGAGAATGATTTTGGAAAGAAAATGGTTAAGAAAAAGATATTTGAGATAGTGAAATAAAATTTGAAGAGTGGAGGTGAAGGTTCTAGATGTGAGTTGGTTACAAGAGAGGTAAGTATTGCTAATCTTATTTCTAATTTTAAGAAAAAAATTACAAGTATGAAAGACACAGCCACATGTCTACATGGTTAGATCAACAATTTAGGATGTATAAGGATTTTTTCTCAATTGGAATTATCATCTATGTAGTCGCTTTCACATAAAACTAAACATTACAACCACAAAATGAAGTCCAATCTCAATATTATAATTCAATTTAGGTTGTAATTTTTGTTCACATCACATATAGACATGCCCTTGATAGTACAAAAGAGAATAAGAATATAGTTAGGGAGTACCATTTTTACATGAGTGATGATCAATCTCATTCATTAGAGTATGTACAATACTGCTTAAAAAAACATTGAGTTCTTGTAGGAAAAAGATATTGTGATGATTCAACATCTCATTTGGTCAGATAATTTCACCGATCAATTCAAGAATGCTTGTATGTTTTATTGGTTGAATAGAATGTGTGTAGAGAGGGTATACCTCATATTTGGAGTTTTTTGAAGTTGGGAATGGAAAAGGGGAGCATGATGGAGAAGTTGCATGTGTAAAGAGGGCTCTAGTTAAAGAATAACTAAATATTAGAGGTGGTGTTGCATTCGTTGATGCAAGTTCAATTGATGAATGGTGTAACTAAGCATTGTCACAAGGAGGGGCACTTGATTCAGAAGTGTGTAGGTTCTTTTAGTTGGTTGATGAAGGTAAAGTGGGAGAGAGATTAGATTGTCAAACAATCAGGGAATCATCAAAGATGCATTTATTTTGAAGCTCAGATGAAAGTACATGGACTATTTGGACACAAGATTTAGCTTTTTTTGTCAGATTTGTATCAAATGTGAGTGGGTAGATACATGGATTCCACAATATCTAACCCCTTTATATGAATCTCATTCATCTTTACTTGGTGAAATGGAAACTTCATTTGACTATGACCATATTTTAGACCTTGTACAACCAAGACATGTTTATGCAGTTATTGCACCACATGGGATGAAGAGAGATCAAACTATTGGTTGGCATGATGTGTTCAAGGAAAAAATCTAACACAACCTATAATAGGTGATGATGGGTTCACATATCCTACAGGATCAATTTTTATTGCTAGAACTTGGTTGCAAACATATATGATTAGAAACAATAGAATTCTTACATTTGAGGACTGTTATCAATCAAATATGCACCCTTGTCAGATTTGCAAAAATCAAACTATCTGTTGAAACATGGAAACTCTTTTCAGATGTGGGTGATTTGTGCGAAAAGAGAATCTCCAGAGTGAGTTGGTTCTCTGAATGATGAATATTATTCTAAGTAATTTCTGGAAAAAGGGATAGAAGGATAGCTTGAAAATGAAATTTAATACTAATTGATGATTAACTGTTATTTATGAAAAATCCAAATTTTACCACTCACAACAATTCCTCTATTACAATAGCTCTCACAATCTCATTGGTACATGGTTTCATCAGTAATTTGCATGAAGATTCAAAGGCATTGAATACATCATGCAACCTAAAAACATGAAATTCTATGCAAAGACTCATAAAAGCAAGACATATAGGGCTTCAAATTTGAAAACACAAAGACATCAAACTATTGTTACAAGGTTGAGACAAGAAATGAGAAGAACTTTGCTGCTTTATTGAAACTGAAAGAGTGTATCTGTCTGAACTGAGTACAACTGAACTTACAAGCTCAAAATGCTAAGAGCTAGAAACTGCCAACTAAACTAAGAAAAAAAAAACTAAGTTTTCTTCAAGATATAATTCTCCCAAACCCTAATCCGAGCTCACAAAGAAAGCTCAAGGAAAAGGCACCAAAATTTCTCAAAAGTCTGCATAAAAGCAGAAAAAACACACTATTTCCATGTTCATACTGAAAAGCCTCTAAAAAAAAAACTAAATCTACTTTTAAAGCAAATAAAGCACCTTATCTCTCCAACAGACAACTCAAATCCGACCCAAGTCAAAAAATAAAACAATCTGCTAAAAATAGCAAAGAGATCAAAACAGTTTTCTTTATCTTTGCTTTACATGATATGCAGATTTCACAATCTTCACAATCTGACCTATTTTTGCAATTAAAGATTGCTTAAATCTTTTGCAAAAAAATTACAACCTTATATCTTCATTACAATCTTGATTTTCCCAAAAATCACAAAATATACAAGGCATATTATTCTCTCAATACCTTAATTGATTTCTTAAAAATCAATTAAAAATAACAACCCTAAGCCATAAGCGAGATTATTTTGCAATTTTTACTGATTTCTCTCAAAATCAATTGAAATCTAGGATATAATCTCACTTCAATTCTCACCAAGGCATAATTTCTCAAAACCCTAAAGTCCAAGGCCCCCTCATATTGCCAAAATTTAAATCACAATCCTAAAACCCTAAAGCCATAAAATATTTGATTGAGCAAAATTAAGGTCTTAGGTAAAAAATGAAATAAGGGAAGACTCCTATAATGGTTTGACCTAGGGCATATGCATAAGATATATCAATAAAGCAATTATCTCCTAAGTCGAATTAGGGTGAAATTGGAACAAAACTAAAATGAAACCCTAAAACCACTTCATTCACACTTTGCCATTTTGAAAGAAGGTTTTGTGGAGAGGAAGAATGCGCCGCCATCTTACAACTAGGGTTTTAGTTTTTTGAAGGAGATTTGAGCCTCCATGTTGTTGTTCCTGTTGAATCCACAGGTGAGAAATTGACTTTAAGCCTCTTGCAGGCCTTTGTGAACTCCTTTACTTCATTTTGAATAGGATTTGGCCTTAAGGCTGCAACCATGATTGTTGCTTCTGATACATTCATTGTATTCTTGTGTTTGTCTGCTAATGCCTCCATCTGGCTGCCATATGCGAGCTCGACCTGGGTATCCTTTTCTGGATTTTTGAAAGCTCTGATGAGCTCTGGCCACGGCTTCTTGGCTTCAACAGTCATGAATTGTAAGCTTCTTCATTCTTTCCTATTATTTTTCCATTTCTTACAAAACATTGAGGATTTGACAGGCCGCGCCATGGTCAGATTATCTTTAATGCATCCCACTTAGAAATGTTGCATGATTATCATTGTTTTTATTCAAATTTTGGGCTTTGACAACAAGCTAAAAGAGAACTTCCGTTTCTGAAATACACCTTCTTGGTCGTGGCTATTATGGCTTGAAAGGACATCTGAGGCTCCTTGGGCTCGACCCACAAAACCAATTTCTTTCCTCCTTAAGAATTTTGTCGAACCCTCATATAGGTGTTTGTATTTCCTGAAGAATATGTATTTACCTTATCTGGAACTCAACCCATGACAACATTTTACCTTCTTTTGCATTTTCTTATAAAACCCTGATATGGGTAACTCAGAAAATTGGAAAATCTTATCCTTAAATTCAAAACCCCAATGTGGGTGTACTGTATTCTGAAGAAATCTGTCTTTTAAATTCAAACCCCAATGTGGGTATGCTGGAAAATGAAGAAAAAACTATACATTTAATTATTCATAAAAAAATTGGGCTCGACCCATTATGGTATTTCTGCATTTTCTCAATTTCCACTATATGGGCACTTATTGTTTTGAAGAAAACCTGGCTACTTTGTGATTCTCTTATGGAACTCGCTCGACCCACTATGGCATTTGTTACATTCAGAAATTCATCAGTTTTTTATCATATGGGTATTCAAAATTTTGAAGAAATCTATGTTTATTCCTATATTTTCTGTTATATTTAAGCTCCACCATGAGAGAATTGTGTAGATCTCACTTTCTGACAAAACTCCACCTGAGTATAACATTCTGAAGAACACATATTCCTTTTCCTTTTCTATTGAAAACCCTCATATGGATTGATGAGATTCTTAAAAATGTATCTTGAATTTATATTCTCAATTGTCATTATATTATTGTTTCCTCCTTGCACACAAAAAACCTTTTGATTGAATCTGTAGACCAGTTGTTTGCTTTAGTTTCCTATGCACTCACAGTTATGCCCTTCATGGATGCACTTCAAACCTTCATTCATATCATGTTTGATGTATACATGTTGCTTATTCTGCAAATGACTTTATGTATATGAATCCTTGAACACCATGCCTGATTATTGTAATTGTTTTGAAGGTATAGTTTGAATGGCAAAACAATTGAATGACAAAACAACAGAGATATCCAAAATAGTATATTCTAACTATCTTCTTTTCAACACAGCGAGGTATTTAGTATTCTCGGCCAAACTAAAACTGGCTATCTTGTTGAATCATTCACTAATCAGTTGGCTATTGGTCACTGTATTGATTTTGTCTCCTTCCATTATTCTGATTGGAATCTGAAACTCCTTCACATGTCTCCATGCTTGCCTGTCCTTTTTAAAAGTATGCTCTTCTACCTGGCACTCTTCATGCATTTTTATGCTCCATTTAATAAAACTGTTATGTGCACTTTCTCTCTTCGTTGAGGCATTATGTATGCCTATTCACTATCCTCGTTATGAGAAAGAACACTATTGAACCTTGCATAATATCATGAATATGATGAACAAAACTACTATGACAGTAATATTGAGATTTGTAATTAGTTAAATCAATTGAGCTTAATCAAATTAACTATCCACCTGTAGCCTTCATGAAGCACCCTCTGTTTGTTATGAGTGGACCGTTGGTTTGATGGCTTAATAGATGAACTCTCTTTTACTCTTTCAGTTGCATTTCCTTTCTTGATGAATATGATGAATGAAATTTCTATCTCAGCCCACTTGTAGCGGATAAGGGGCAATATGCTGAGCTCTACCCTTATGGGAGCCCATTTTTCTCCACATGCTTGGTCTTCAAATGATAATAAGCTTCGTGATTTTCCCTATACCTACACAAAGAAACAAACGATGTTAGCATAAAAAAATATATGATCATGTTGATATATCTCTTCAGCTCATGTTTTTACACTTTTCTTGATTGTTTCAGTGCATGATTAGTAGCATACTACATTATTGTTGATGGTTCATGTAGGTATATTCATAGTTGGAGCCTCTGACATCCCTCTCTTCCTTCCTATAGGTCAACGGAGCTTTGAAGAAGACAAATGGTGCACCACTTTTGCGTCGGTCGTCAATCAATCAGGCAATGATGATTATGTTTATACTTATGTGATTGTTCCTTTTATGCATCTTCCATAGTGTAGTGTGTTGTTTATGATGCATTGTGACAATCACATCCATGGCTTGTGTGGATCTTTGATTTCAATCTTATGCTTTTCATTTTGAAAAGAAAAATGCATCTCAATGCAAATTTGTACTATCATTTGAATTCTCGCAATCAAATGAAATTCTATAAATATGAATTACTTTATGAAATAAATGAAAGCATTTTGTTGCTTTATCGTTGTATGCTCAATTTTGTACTCCATTTGACTCTGGAACATTGAATAGCAACTTCTAAAATTATGTTTCCTCATTTCAATGCATAATTGTCACTTGATGAATAATGAACAAAGTGCAAACAACACTTAAGCATAACGCAAAAATAATTGTAACTTCACTTAAGATATAACAGTCTTTAATCAACTCCACCAATTGAGTTGTAGCGAAAAATTGGTAACAAGGACTTTGAGAAGCACAAAATTATACTCATGTATTTGCACCAAGTTTTAGCAATGAATGCTAAGTTATTGAAGTGTCATGCAAAACCAAGAACAAAAGAACTATGGACAATTAATATTGTTGATCATGAAGCAATATTGGAAACTTTGAAGTTAAGAGATGACCCCTCAGGCACACTTGAGTATCAGATCTATTTTTATATGGGATAGGTATGATATTGTTCATCTTATTTAGATTCATGTTATTTCTATGGGTTGGATTAAAAGTACATTAAAATTTTGCATAACAATTAACTGGTATATAAAAATGTAGGTTTTTTTGGAGAACAAAGGTCTATTTTTCAAGCTATTCAAATCAATACATCCACAATTATGTTATGAGTACAATGAGGTAATGATGGTAATGCATCAACATAGAATTCATAGGTAGTGATTCTTAATATTGCATCATATTTGGTTTGAGAGAATGTTCAGTTCAAACTTTGTAGTTCATGTCGCTTATTTTCAACAATTTGTCTATATTTATATGGAGGTTTACTAAACTCAATTTTGGAGCAAGACGAGGTTACAATGTCAATAAATCCACCATTGTTGAGTTTGAAATAGGCCTTGAAGATTGATTTTCTTAACAAATCACTTGTTTATATGTTTAGTTTTTTTGGAGAACAAAGGTATATTTTCAAGCAATTCAGATCAATACATCCATGGTTGTGTTATGAGTAAAATGAGGTAATGATGGTAATACATCGACATAGAATTCATAATTAGTGATTCTTAATCTTGCATCATATGTGGTTTGAGAGAATGCTCAGTTCAAACTTTGTAGTTCATGTTTATTATGCTCAACAATTTGTCTATATTTATATGCAAGTCTACTACACTCAAGTTTGGAGCATGAGGAGGTTACAATTACAATAAATATACCTTTTTGAGTTTCAAATAGGTCTTCAAGATTTCTTTTCTTAACAATTCACTTGTTTATATGTGTAGGTTTTTTAGAGAATTTAAAGTGGATGAAAGGCTATTGAGATCAATAGTTATAAATTTTGTAGTGGTCACATATCATTCATAAGATGACATCCACATATAATTCTTAAGTAGTGATTCATAATCTTCCATCACACTTGGTTTGAGAGAATTTTCAATTAAAAATTTCTAGTTCATGTTGCTTATGCTCAACAATTTGTGTATATTTATATGTAGGTCTACTACACTCAATTTTGGAGCATGATGAGGTTACAATGATAATAAATCCACCTTATAATTCTTAAGGTGACATCTATGATATAATTATAAGTAGTGATTCTTAATCTTGCATCATATTTAGTTTCTAGTTCATGTTGCTTATGCACAACAATTTAACTATATTTATATGCAGGTCTTTTTTTTTGGAGAAGTGAGCGAGGACAAGTGGATTCTACAAGGACAATGATAGGTATCACCTTAGGGTGGTAGAGATGAGAATGCCATGTATCCATAGAGATGGAAATATGATATGCATAAAATTTGTACATTTTAGGATGGTATAGATGATAATGGCATGTAGACATAGAGAGGGAAATATGATATGCATACAATTTGTACACCTTAGGGTGGCACTTTGATGTATTTTTACATCAGGACATGGAAAATATGATATTAATTTAATTATTTATATTGACATGATGGATGTAATGTTTTATATATATGCTAAGAATGCATATGATATATAGCTAGATTGACAAGTGTAAACAATTTCACGATGTATGTATGTATGTTCATGAATCTCAAGTGTAGTATCATGTGTATGTATGTATGTTCATGAATGAAAACTGTAATATCATGTTTATGTATGCATGTTCATGAATTTCAAGTGTATTCTTGTTCATGTGTAAGTATCTCATGTGTATGCTCAAAAGTCTCATAAGAGACTACATCAAAATAGTGCACGTTGATTTGATCGGGTGACTTGGAGAATGAACATATCCCTTCCCTAGCATTTAGCTTTCCACTTGGACGTGTTGGAACAATTGGTTTTGGTCCAGGAAGCAAAAACAAAAAAAAATCTTCTTTCCAAATTTGCACTACTCTATACAACCACTTTTTGCAAGTTTGCATTCTAAGTTGGCATGGTCAAATGGTGTTGAGTTCGCAAAAAATGAGAGAGGTTAATGTGGAGGGATACCATATGTACTTGTACATGTAGAAAAAAAATTCTTAGGTTCCGCAAGCTCCAAGAACCACTCTGTCATAGTTTGGAAATGTTTTGCTCTTAGGGCTCTTAAGAGACTACACTAGAATAGTGCACTTTGAAATGACCAGGTGATTTGGAAAACAAACAGATTCCTTCCCTAGCATTTAGTTTCCCACTTGGACATGTTGGAACAATAATTTTTGTTCCAAGAATCACAAAACAAAAAATATGCTTCTTTCCAAATTTGCACTGCTCTCTACTAACACTTTTTTTAAGTTTCCATTCAATGATGGCATGGCCAAACAATGTTGAGTTGACCAAAAATGATAGAGGTTTATGTGGAGGGATTGCATTTGGAATTTTATGTGTAGATGAAATATGTTTAGGTTCCATGAGCTTTGAAAACCACTCCATCATAGTTTGATAGTTTTTTTCTCTTAGGGATCTTAAGAGACTAAGCCAAAATAGTGCACTCTGAAATGATCATAAAATTGGAGAAAAAATAGGGCCCTTCCCTAGTATTTAGCTACCCACTTGGAAATATTGGCACAATCTATTTTGGTCCAAGAAGCACGAAACAAAAAGTATGATTCTTTCCAAATTTGTACTGCTCTCTACTAACACTTTTTTCAAGTTTCCATTGAATAATGACATGGCCGAATGATGTTGAGTTGACAAAAAATAAGAGAGGTTTATGTGGAGGGATGAAATATGGAATTGTAAGTGCAGAAAAAAAATTGTTAGGTGCCACGAGCTCCGAGAACCACTCCATCATAGTTTGGCAGTTTTTGCTCTTAGGGCTCTTAAGAGACTATGCCAAAATAGTGCACTCTGAAATGATCGGGTGACTTGGAGAAAAAATAGAGCCCTTCCTTGGGATTTAGCTACCCACTTGGAGGTGTTCATGTAGTCGTTTTTGGTCTAGGATACAGGATACAAAAAGTATGCTTATTTCCAAATTTGTACTGCTCTCTACTAACACTTTTGCAAGTTTCCATTCTAAGTTGGCATGGCCAAACAATGTTGAGTTGACAAAAAATGAGAGAGGTTTATATGGAGGAATTCTATATGGACTTGTATATATAGAAAAAACATTGTTAGGTGCCACGAGCTCCTAGAACTACTCCATCATAGTTTGGAAGTTTTTTGCTCTTAGGGATCTTAAGAGACCACATTGGAATAGTGCACTTTGAAATGATTGGGTGATCTAGAGAACAAACAAATCATTTCCATAGAATTTATCTGCCCACTTGGATGTGTTGGTATAGTCAATTTTTTTCTAGGATGTAGGAAACAAAAAATATTCTTATTACCAAATTTGCACTGCTCTCTACTGTTGCTTTTTGAAAGTTTTCATTCTAAGTTGGCATGGCCAAATGGTGTTGAGTTGACCAAAAATGAGAGAGGTTTATGTGGAGGGATGACATATGGACTTGTACTTGGAGATGAAACACTTTTTAGGTTCCATAAGCTCCGAGAACCACTTTGTCATAGTTTGGTAAACTTTTTCTTTTAGGGCTCTTAAGAGACTATGTCAGAATAGTGTACTTCAAAATGATCGAGTGAGTTGGAGAAAAAACAAAGCCCTTACCTAGCATTTATCTTCCCACTTGGATGTGTTCGAACAGTTGGTTTTGGTCTAGGATGCACAAAATAAAAAATATGCTTATTGCCAAATTTGCACTGCTCTCTACTGACACTTTTTGCAAGTTTCCATTCTAAGTTGGGATGGCCAAACGGTGTTGAGTTTACCAAAAATGAGAGAGGTTTTCATGGATGGATACCATATGAACTTGTATGTGTAGATGAAACATTTTTAGGTGCCACACATTTTGAGAACCACTCTGTCATAGTTTGGTAGTTTTTTTCTCTTAGGGATCTTAAGAGACTACATTGGAATAGTGCATTCTGAAATGATCAGGTGACCTGAAGAACGAACAAAGACATTCCATCTTATGAGCATGAGTGGTCCACTTAATACTCATTACATCTAAGTGATGGTTATAAAGATGAAGCATTTGGACTTCTTAGGAGGTCATCCATCCCAATACTACTTCGACTCGTGCTTAATCATGGAGTTTCCCCCAAGATCAAGCCCTACAAGGATTCCTAAGATATTCACCTTAGATTTTTCATCAATAATTGAGCCATATCCCACTTGAAAACCCACCCACCCATGGAAGGCTTACTTCTTTATGCTCTACTTCAATTATTTTTTGAATGAAGTAGAGCAACCCGAATTTCTTTCAACATTCCCTCAATATTCTTTCATCTCTTCCATATCCATTTGATTCCTACCTCATTAGATGGGGCATAGGTGCAAGTCCAAATCCACCTATTGGGAAAGAAAAAAAAAATTATATTGACATGCCCAACCCATGTATGCATTCCCTGAGGAATTCCATGGTAAAGCACACTTGAGTTGGAGTAGTATTAGGGTGGGTGATCTCTTGGGAAGTGTTGTCACTAAAGTGTACACCCTCACTGAGCTGTGAGAACTCACTCACCTAGTGAAACATGGAAACACTCCAGGGGCTTGTGAGTTTCCCGTAGGTTGAAGTGGATCTCCATAGAAGGTTGGCTCCTAAGGTGCTCACCTAAATTACTCTAATGACTTGCAGAGGAAAGGGTAAAAGGAATAACACAAAATAGAACTGAAACTTAAGGTGATGCACCAAAACACTAAAGTTAAGAAACATGTAACACAACTATCACACACAGTTTCAATCAATGACAAAAACTTAACATACACAACTCAATTATACATTATTCTTGCATAAATATTTCATAAGAAGGTTTTAATGCTTACGCTCCTAGAAGGAAAGACACTTTTCACAACTAGAAAACATCTACATTTCAACGCAACCTACAACCTACAACATACATATTATTCTGCAAAAGTTGCTACAATGAGACATAACCACAAGGAATTAGATAATTTCACAAGTAGTTACATCAATCAAACAAATGCACACAATTCAACAAAAAAATTGAGAAGGTAAAATGCTTATCTCATTGATCTCGAAGGTAAAGTTGGTATACATGTCAAATTGAGTTATAAAATATACAATCTTCTTCTCCAAAGGACTTTAGAAAGTCACAAAGTAGACTCAAGAGCATAATTCAAACTAACTTCAAAAAATGAAAGTTGAAGTTACTATAAGCTCTCCTAAGATATTCCACCAAAATAAGAATAGAAACTTCCTTGGTCATATGCAACATAAAATCCTAAAATAGAGCTCTCAAATTCTCTCCAAAAGGCTCCAAAATGAGGAAAAAGGTCAAGCCTTGACCTTACCCACCATAAAAGCATCCAAAACTACTCCTAGATGCTCTCCAAGTGCTTCAAATTGGTCAAAATAGCCTCCTATATTCTTGGCACATGTTGGCTAACCTCTCCAACTTCCCCCCTGTATGCTTGCAAACATAAAAGCCTAACTATATTCCCTTAATGCATTTACATGACATAATTACATCATTTTTTAATTAAAATAATACTTAACTAAATGATTTATAACCATATCACTTAGTCAAATGTCTTACATTTCAAAGTAAATGCAAAAAAACACATATATGACTCGGCCCATGTGGGAAATCAAAAGCAAAATTCTAAGTCCTAAAGAACTCCTATACTTAGCATATATGAAGGGATATACAAAGTTCATTGGGAATGAAATCACCATGGGCATTAGTTCACATTGCAAATATTTTAAATAAAAGGTAAAAATATCTTTTTACTTGTCGGCATAAGCTAGGGTTGAAACCCTAGCAACAAAACTGATGGAAAAGCAAAAGAATGCATTTCATTTTAACCTTCAAGCTTTCTGGAAGCTCTCTTCCCACCGACATAGGGTTTTTGATGAATTCTCCAGGGCTTTCATGGTGGTCATCTTGGAATTCTGAAGCTTTTTCTAATGAAAATATAACACTATCAGCTCGGGTAAACTCTTCATCTGCTAAAGCCTCACATTTCTCTTTTATTTATGTGAATAAAAGCTCATTTCGAACTTACTAAATGCAAAAAATAGTGAACATTTTGTTTTCTTGTATCCTTATGTGGTATTTCTTTCTATTCAAGTTTGAATTCAAATGCTCGCTTCAAGATCCTCTATGTAGAAAGATGGATATGTTCAGGTCTTTTTCCTGTATATTTGCTTGCTTACCTCTGGAAAGTTCGAGCTTGAATCCTTGTGAAAAAAATCCAGAGGGTTTTAAAACCCTACTCATGTTCTTGAATTTTATGAGGTTATCATTGTAAATATAGGAAAATTCTTTATTCTTGTGGTCACAACCTTGTATTTCTTTGCAGATGTTGAGGTTTTATATCTACTTGTGGCCGAGAGCTGGTACTTTTGCATATAAAACCTGAAAGTTTTTCTCTCTCATGGCATGACCCTTGGTCTTTTCTTTTCATTTTTACTGGCCATTTCTAGGCTCGACTTCATATTCTATTGAGGTTACCATTCTGTAAATACGAGGTCTCTTTGTACTCATATTTCCACGACCTTGTATTCCATTGCATTTTCTATAGCCATGACTTCATATCTCCTGCAGATTCTGGAAAATCTAACACCCAAGTTGTGGTTTATGTTGAGGGTTTGAAACAAAACCCTAGGCCCAATCTTTTGCATCCTTTTTGAGGTTACTATTTGCAAATGTAGGAACTCTCAATACCCTTGTGACCATGACCATAGACCCTTCTGGGTATTCACTTTTTCTTTCACTCTGCACTATTCCCCTTTGAGGGTTTCATTCTAGCATCCATCATTTTGGATTTTTTGACATACTATTATGGGCTTGCATAATGAGGTCTTAGATATTGAAACCCTAGCCCTATATTCTCCATAAAACAACCTTACATGGGAAAATTTCAACTCTTTCATTCCCCACAAGTGACTTACCTTTGTCACAGTCACAAACAAATCTTTCATAATAAGTTCATCCACCTACCTTGAAAACATAAAGCTTGATAGAAACTAGTAGAGTGTTTACTTCATGAAAGAAAAGAGATCCTATAGAAAATGATCACTACAACGTATAGAAAACATGGGTATCCACATGTTGTAGTCACATTTTGCTTGGTTCACTATAACATTGTATCTTCAAATTTCATGAATAAAATGAACAATGCTACCTCTATATCTTGCTACTTCAAAACATCATTGGTCTAAAGACTTGATTCTATGCATAATCTTTGCTTAATCTGTCTATATTATGATATACTTATTTTGCACACTGCTTCACGTATTTAGAAGGTCACTTAGAAAAACTGTTCATTAATGGTTGTCTTGAATACTTTAAGTCATCTTTCACACTATAAACTATCTCTCAAGACATTACACAGTCCCTTCACTATTGCCAAGGCTACCTGGAACCACCCATGTAACAACCTCTATTTCTTTTGGTCTAGTACCAATTTGTAAATGCACACAACATTGTGCTCTCCTAACTACATGGATAAGGACATATTAGTTATTCTAGTTTCCCTTTTCAAAACTTGAGGGAAACATGTTGGGATCAACCCTTTTGGGAGCCCATTTCACTCCACATGCTATAATATCAAATGTAGATAACTGATCCATGAAGATTTCACCTATACCTACATAGTGAACAAACATGTTAGATAAAATAAAGCATATGATGGATGTTGATGATAACCTTCTGCTTTTCTGTGATGCTTATGATGTTGCAAAAAAATTTCAATTCCTTATGATAGTACACTATATGTTTGTTGAAATTGAATTGTATATGATGAGAAAATGTGTCCTGAGCTCTAACATCAAATTTTCTCAACTCTTGCAGGCATTTCTGGAGCAGTAACGAAAGGAGCTAGAAATGCAGCAGATCAACGTCCATCCTCGCCACCCAGGCAATGATGAATGCCATTTATTTTTATATGCACTTCTTCTCTTCAAATTTATAGTCCACTTTTTGTATTTCATTGAAGGAGTTAATCCCACGGCTTGTGTGGGACACTATACACTTGTAACTATCAATAAAATACAATTTTTTATGCAAACACCTTTTTTTCAATCTTTCTCTTGTGTACATTTGCATAATAAAATGCATTCAATTTGAAAATTATTTGTGCATATGAATATAAAATAGTAGAATTCAATTTGTACCTTCTATCTTTTATTTGTGAACACAAAATTATCTTTGCCTGATTGAGCTGGAAGCAAAATCAGGTAATAGGAATTTTAGATGCTTCAACCTTGTTAGGACCAACTAGATCCAATGGGTGTTAAGTTGATCATTCATGCTCATAAGATATTGGGTATTGGGAAACACTACTCATGAAATATGGGTTAATGACTTTGAATCAAAAACTACACAATTGAATCTTGATAATACATCACATTATATGTTTTGAGTGTTGATTATTTTCTACTTCAGTAAAAACAAAGATTAACCCCTAGATATTTTCTCTTTTTATAAATTATTTGACAAAGTTAATTATTAATTTTGTTGTATTCCATATGTTGGATTTGTAGGTTATAAATACTATTCAATACACAATTCAATTAAAGCTTGACAAACAACTAGATACTTGGGAGATATATTGCATCATGCATTGCTTTGACATTTCAAAAGGACTACCATTTTTGGAAATGGTAGGTATTTGTATATCCCTCTTTTTGAAAGTAAATGGAACATGGGTGTGTTAGCATATACATTTTATTTTGTAATCAAGGTTCTCTTTAGGGGTTCATATATATTATCTTTATAGGAAGCATCTTTATATGCATTCCATAATGATTCTATATGGTTACAATTTTGACATTCTTGTAATGTCATTTTGTTTTTATTGTAGTTTGTTTCACTTCATAAAACACAATAGTTTTCTCATGGTTTGGTATGGATAATCTATATAAATATGACCCATAACGATTTCATCAATGGTGTCTTGGTCAAAACCATAACCATCATCATAGGGATTATATTTTTGGTGTCTTGGTTGAAGGTTTAGATTGATTTAATTTGGTATGAATGGGATATTTAGGCTTGATTTAATAGTTTAATAGTGGATTAAGGTTTGGGTTGGATTAATTGGGATACAAAGGTATGGAATAAGGTTATTATGGACCACTTTTATAACATTATTTTGAATCTTTCTTGATGAAAATATGTGATTTGTTAATGAATTATAAATGAAGTATGGTATTCTCTATTACCGATTTATTCATATTACATTATGAAAGACATGTTGTTTATAGTACATGCATCTTATGGAAAACACTAAATTATTTGAATGCTTAGAAAGTAGTGTATCTTGTATTTAACTCTTTTAAATATATCGCTATCATGTTGCATGGTGTGCTTATTAGCATGCAAAAATAAATCCAAAAGAATAAGTTTGTATATGTTTTATTGTACCAAAATTTGCATTCCATGTGATTTGTTTTGATACGCTAATTTCAAAATTCAAATTCAAATTGAAATATCCGTCATTGCTAAAGGGGAAATCTAACTTTCATGAAAGGATAAAAACCAAAACAAAACTATAGAGACTAAGGATGTTAATAGGTCAAGGAATCAAAGGGTAAAGGATGTTGCAACTATAGAGACTAACGATAAAGGGATCACATTTAGTGAAGTTTCCCAAGGCAACCAAATTTAACAGTAGTATAACATGAGTGAAAATGATATGTCATTCATAAACTATTAAAGTGTAAGATTACAAGAAATCAATAGATATAACATGTTATTCATCATAGCTCAACCATTATAAAGTGATTATATATTCAAATTTTAAGTTTAAAAGTAGGAAAACATGCACAAAATGAACAAAATATATCGAATAGCGATTTTTATATATAAAAGTGTAGAGTAATTGTGTATGTACATATACATATTTTGCATATATGCCAACTCAAAATAAAATTTAGAAAATGTGGCATATGCCATCTCATGATCTATATACAATGTATATCTCCAATCGCTATGCCATGTCAAGAAAATCCTAAACTTGTGGCGGATAATCAAAATGTAGCCTCTTTAGGCCACCTGATGGACGAGAAGTTAGCTACACAAAAACAATTCAAACCATAAATTAGATTAATTAGCTCAATGGTAAATAACTTAGAATACTAAATAGAAACTTATCTACTATTTTTTATAACTTTCAGTGTAACATCTAATCACTATAGTAAACTATAGATTAAAGTCAAATTCAATTCTTCATTACCTCAATCCTTTGTTTTTTTGCTAACAAACGTTCAAAAAATGATGGTCCCTTAGGACGATGAAGATTCCTACCATATTGAAATGGTAGAGGATCCACATACGTGGATGGGGCAATACTCTATAATAAGAAAAATAAAATTGACAAAATCAATATATAATTGCTAACAAACAAACATAAACTAAACATATATCTACATATATATCTAGAAACTTATATATCTACTAGATATAAAAAACCATATACCTAAATCAATGATGCAACTGAGATTGTTTGAAAGAACTCGTCACAGATATAGTAACATCAAATTTGTGTACATTAAACATGGAAAGAATGTAAGAATACAAATGTATTTACATATAACCATAATATATTTAAAATTGACATATAAATCACTACAATAAGTTGTATAAGTTCTAACTAAACTATTAATTCAATTAAAATTTAGTTCAATTACCTTGACTATGACTCACTCTACAAATGATTGTCTCTGAGGACAATCGGGTGTTTTAGTATATGACATAGTAAAAGGTGTCACATCACTCACATCTGGAGTACAATACAAAAGTAAAATAAGATCAAGATATAAATTAGTATATATTTAATTAATCATAATTTAAATGATATGCATACAATAAAAAGTTTACATGTACAAAAAATTATACCATGTCTAGGCCAAATTCAATGGCCGAAATAGTACCATGATGTACTTCTCTAATCTCATCCTCGATCATCAGCTATTCATTCCCACTTAAATATACATTAGTAATGTACTATTTGTTGGTGTAATTAATATTTAATTACACTTACATAAGTTTACTTAGGCATATTATTTAATTAATTCCTAGGTTGAATTCACTAGGCAATTAGTTATAATGGGTCCATCCCCCTTCACATGTACTTAGGAAATAAGATTCCTTCTAGAAGCCTTATCTAAGAATTCACATCATCCTAGGTAGTTAGTTAGTTGTCACATGTTGTTAGATCATGACACATGTCAACATCATATCTCATACTACATCTCAACCTTTCCTATATAAGGAAGGTACTTGTACTCATTTATATCATACAATATCAGTTTCTCATAATAGAATCTCACTGCATGCCTAAGTTGCAACACTTTCTTATTTGTGTGGATGGAGCTCTTCTTGGTTAAGATCTTGTGAATTTTGGATAACTTCATTGGAATTCTTGTGCATTCATATTCTCAACTTGGTATCAGAGCACTAGTCCATAGGAGAATCCATCTCTCTTAAAAAATTTAGGCTATGGAGACATCATCGAGACATGACAGGTTTTCATTGTAGGCTAGTAGTCTACTTTCGAGGAGCAACTAATTTTTGGAGAAAATTGAGTCCAATATGAGCTCGCCATTGTCTTCAGAAGGCCTAAAAACCTAAGGATCAACTGCCAAATTATCAAAATCATATATTTTTTCTCGGAGGCCATCAGAGAAATTTGGAGGGGACATCATACGATCCATATAGACTACACAGTATGTCTCATCAATCAACATCTATGGAAAAAAAAAATTAAAAGCAGGTCATTTTCATATTATTTGGGCAAAAAAAAGTAGTATTTCGGCATATATTTCATATAGTTTGTGGGAAAATATATTTCCTATTGGGGTTTTAATATATTCTACGAACTTTATTCTTGGGGGTCGGATTATTCTCAGTCGACAAGGCATATTTGTGTAGAATAAAATATTATTTGTGTCATCCTTTTTTAAAAATTTTAAATTACCATTGGTAATATTTATTTATTTTTTCTTTGGTCGGCCTTTTAACAAAATCGTAGCTAATATTATTTTGGTCGGTCAAAAGTTCTTTTTGCAAATTATTTAAGTTTTTGCAAGGTTGGCCGGTACCGCCAACCCCATTTTCTTGTCGGCCCCATTTATTACCTGTCGGGCCCGTCCTCTACCGCCGTGTTAGAACCAAAATTTTCATAAAAATTACAAAGCTTCTATCATTGGAAATCAAGAAATTCATGCCATCATTTTCATAAAAAACCACTTTATAGCCATCCAAAAAGCTAAAATAGCCCATTACCGCCATATCGCTACCTCATCAAACATTCTTCATAACCTTCACCTCATACCTCCTTACCACAACCCCTTGCAAGATAGCTCATAGTAGCACAGTGAAGGAAGCCTATACTATACCCTTGTAATGCTATACCATGGAGGGTTAAAACTGAGCCTGCAGTAGAGCGGTATGATGATCAATACTAACAGAAGGAGACCGCTATACCGCAGAGGGATAGAACACAACTTGCGGTAGAGCGGTGAGATGAAGAACAATGATCAAAGGGAACTACCATACCCTGAAAGGTCAACACATAGCTTGCGGTAAAGTGGTATACAAATTAAAGCAATGGAAGGACACTACAGTACCACAAGAAGGAGAAAGGCAGTCCGCGGTAGAGCGGTATAGTATGAACTAAGGGTGCACCGCAATACTGCAGTGAAGACAAGGATGATGCATGGTAGTGTGGTATATTGAGGAAAGGTAACATTGTGTATTGTGGTAACGTAGGGAGGTGAAAATTACTGTGAGGTAACATGGTAAGCAGTCGTTGAAACATTTAAAGTGGGCCAGTCACAACAATCAACTTCAAAATATGAAATTGAGCTTAGTACGAAAGATTTGAATGATGAGAATTTATGATTTGAGAATTAATGCAGCTTGGTGTGAAATAAATAAAGTATATTGAGATTTCTCGTTCATAGCAACAAAGGTTAAGTGCAGATGAGTTTGAGGTGCAAAAGTGAAGGAAATTCTCAAAAAGCGAACAATACTTCGGATAAGTCTGTTCATCACTCTTTAATTTTATAGCAATGGTGCCAAAGAAATAAAAAGTAGGAGCTAAAAAGGATGAACCCAAAGCTAGTACACCATCTTTACAATCTCCATTGCTTAATTTGCTACCCAGGTCAGTAGATAAGGGGCCAAAGAAAGTCTTTAGAGATTCAACTCAAGGGTGTAGGGACCCAATTATTCCTCAGTCTGGGTGGAATTTGTACTGGTATTTCTATAGGAACATAAATGACAAGGTCCCGACATCAAACCCATGGACACTTGACCTAGCCAAATTTATAGTTCCTAACATTTTCATTGACATCGAGTTTATTAGAGCTTTGGCCAATAGATACCATGCCCCAACAAAAATTATCAGGCTGGCCAATAGATACCATGCCCCAACAAAAATTATCAGGCTTCCAGATGGTGGATGTTTGGTGGATGTTTGGTAGATGTTTCAAGGGAAGCCATAATTAAGTGTTTCAACCTGAACAAACAAGCTGTTACAGAAGTCAATAAGGGAAGTTGGAACAAGAATACAAAATATTAAGGAGAACTTATAGGAGTGATGAGCTCCCCTTGCACATGAAAAGGTTGATAATAACAGGATACTTCCCATACCCTCCTCAAAAGTAGAGCCTTTCCCATTGTCTAATTTTTAGGTCTACTTCAAGAATACATAACATGCACTGTGTCAGGTTCTTGGGATAGATGCAGAGGATAACATGTTAGTAGGGTTGATGAGGATGGTTATGATCATTCAACATCCAAAATCAAATGTTGGATTTGATTTTTCTTCTATGATTGAAGAACAAATTCATGAGGGATTGTTGTAGGTGAAGGAAGCTAAGGCTCCCATGTCTTTTAGAAAGTATTTTTTTCCATGTCATTTGATTTTGTATCAAAATGAAACAAAATGGACTAAAATGATGAATTTGTGCACACAAGAGAACAGAGTAAAACTCCACGTACAGAATTGGTGCTACGTATGGGATAGTAGATGCAATGAATGTGATTTTGTTGTATTTAGAGAATATTTTTCTATTATAATAATTGCTGCTTTGGGTTTTCCAACACCAAGATTGACACAATCTTTAATGGATGTCATGAGGCCAATACAGTACAAGCCAAACCAAGGCTTCACACATAATTATGTTGATTGGTTTCTAATGCCACAACATACTATCATCAAGATATATGGTTGTGATCAGGCACCCCACATTTTTTCAAAATTTGTACCTACCAGAATATGTTTTTTGGAGTTCATGTGGAAAATGCTCTAGATGAAGCATGATCTAATGAGAAATTAGAGAAAAGGCACATCCTTTCCTGATCTAACAGTGTTTGAAGAGTTGGCTATTGGATTAGATATGCTTGAGGAGTTGCAAAGATTCATGAGGGTTAATTATCCCCTCAAGTCTAGGAAAGAAAGAGTATGTGACCTAGAGGGTTACATTAATATGATCAGAAGGACTTTGCTTACCAAGAGGGCCATATCTCATGCTTTTGACCCTGAAGATGTGATAAGGAATTTAGTATATTTTTCTAATGTGTTTCAGACAAGGAGATGGATAATAATGAAGAGATGGGAAGAGTAGAAGAAGAAGAAGAAGAAGAAGAAGAAGAAGATGAAGAAGAAGTAGAAGAATCTCATAGGGTTCTTTGCTGATGAACCTGATCTTCTAAAAAGGATGCAATTGGTCCTTGGAAAATTTGATGAATTTTATAAGATGGCTCAAGATGAATGATTGGTTCCACTTCCTACAACCCAACAACCATCCCAACAACCATCACAAGAAGTATCCACATCTCATACACCACCCCCATCACTAGTACATCCATCCCCTCCATCTCCTACACATGAACCCCCAACCAAAAAATAGAAAATTGAGTCATTGGTTGATTATGGCTTGAGTGATGAGGAACAAGAAGCAGTATTGACTTTGATAGAGATGAAAGAGGTAGCAGAGCAACAGAAAATCCAAGAGCCCCATGCTCCTAAAATCAAGATATCAGAAGAAGTTGCATATGAGATTCAGGATGATGAGAGAGT